>OY856410.1:855994172-856259172 GCA_963693085.1 Alisma plantago-aquatica | reverse complement strand
A
Source organism: Alisma plantago-aquatica (assembly GCA_963693085.1). NCBI lineage: Eukaryota > Viridiplantae > Streptophyta > Magnoliopsida > Alismatales > Alismataceae > Alisma > Alisma plantago-aquatica. The sequence goes on along the minus strand of OY856410.1, from coordinate 856,259,171 downwards.
GGGGAAAGGAGCTCCACATCCCAATATCTATGTTGAGTTGGAAGGATCACCATCTATCCATGATCAATGTAGTGTCTACTTGAATTCTCATTAGACACCCACCATTGCGATGCTTCCTCCTTCATAGAACAATAGAAGACCACAACTGAGGGACGAGCACAAGAATAGGATGCTTGCGTAGGAGAGGAGAGAGACCTAGGTGGGTATCTGAGTTGAGATCATGATGCATCACCGAGGAGTTCCAAACAGACTAGGAGGATGGAAGCACCATCCCTAGATGATGTGGGAGCATCAAGTTGTCCCGAAGAAGGCATATTTAATGACCATATTAAATCAAATAAGGTAATCTCAATTTAATCCTAAAAAATACAAGGAAGCATTGAAAATACATTATAAATAGCTCTCATGTCCAATAAATACCCCAAAAATATCTATGGATGCAGAAAAATGTCTACTTCATTAGTGGACCTTAGACTGGTCTTTTCAAGAACTTTAACTAAATGGTTCTAATATAGAAGATAATTCTTCTTTTAGGATGTTTTCAAATGGTATAATTAGCATAAGATGGATACTAAATCTAAGAAAAATACTTATGGACCACAATATCATGTGCATGCTAAATATGGACCGTGATCTGATTATTATGTCAAATGTTAGGTCTTTCTTCATTACTACATGATTAGATGCTTTAAACATCATATTAAATACATAAATCATTAGAAAAGTATGAAACTTGAGCTAGAGCCTAAGCCTGACCTCCGATTAGTAGAAAAAGGGTGAACCTTGTTTTAATGATGATTAATTTCTATTAATCATGTGATGACAAATTATCTACATGACAATGGATGTATAAAGAATCTCTAAACTCAGGTATGTGGGCTTTATGTAAGTATATGACTAGTTTTCTTGTGTGAAATAGCTATGATGTTTTTTTGTTCTTATTTGAGAATATTACTTAGATGTACTATGATAATAGTATCTTCTCCATGTCATTAAAAACAACAAAGAATAATAATAGTTTGTAGCTTATAAGTGTTTACTCTCTCTCTCTCTCTAAATATAAGGTCAGCACAACCCCATATCCTAAGGTGCGGGGATCCTCATAGCGTAAGGGGCGACGAAATGTGAAGTGTGACACCACATAGTAGTACAATCACATCAAAATACATCTAAAATATGTGTTCATTTGATTATCACATTAAATTATGTTTTCTTTACTCTTCTTATCTTTCTCAAATTATTTCAAGCATGCAAGCACAATATGTATGTATCTTTATCCCACGTACACAACACATTGTGTTGATTTGCTGTTCCATGTATTTTCTAGGTTCAGAGCTAGCATGGTTGAAAAGATAAGAAATGAGAAGTGTTATCGTTGAACCTATTTTATAAAGATCTTATCTAGCATACATGATCATACACTTGTAAAACTCTTCTTTCAACATTAAGATGTAATTTGTAGTAATCAATATTGTAATAATATTGCATGATGAATGTTGACATTGTTCATGGTGTATGCATTTAGTTTTTTTTCATATATGTGTATGTCTCTTCCGCATCACACTCTACGTAAAATTTTTGGATTTCATCCTCTCAGCCCATGGGGTTTCACAAAGGAAGAATCCAGAGACGTTACAGTTGGTATCAGAGCATGAACAATAGCTACACCTAATAATTTCTCACCATGAAACATAAAAACTAAATTTCATCTTTCTCTTAAAACCCTAGAAACTTTGTAAGTTGTTATACATGAATAAGGATTGACCTAGCCTCAAAGTTAGAACCTAGATGTTCAAGAACTAGGTTTAGACAAGTGTGTTAAACCCTTTCCGTATATATAGAGATCATATGCATTGGGTAGCTACATTAGCCTACATCTTGTTCACACCATTTCACTAGGTGACATGGTAGTGGAATATTTATTGTGTGTGGGACACTCAATTTTTCTTATTTAGTTTTGTCTTCCAATTGGTTTGATCCTTGACAAATTTCTCTAACGTACTCTTTCTAGGAGGAAAACTACATAATACTTTATTATATATATATATATATATATATATATATATATATATATATATATATATATATATATATATATATATATATATATATATATATATATATATGGGCCAATATTTATTGCCCACGCGGGTAGCTACCTGCCCACCCTTCCAACCACCTTTTTTCAAAAAAAAAAATCACAATTGAAGAGGACCATTTTTTCTAGCTCCCCAAAAAATTTTATCCAAAAATAATATCATTTGCCCCCCCAAAATAAAAAAACCCGTCTTTATATATATGTGTTGTATATTTTGTACAGAGTTACTTTTTTGGCCAGCAGAGCTACTGTTTTGATACCATAGTTACTTTTTTTACAGCAGAGTTACTTTCTTAGCCAGGAGAGTTACTTTTTTGGCTTCCAGGTAGCGAAAATCCATGCTACCCCCGCAGGTAATGAATGAACGCCCTATATATATATATATATATATATATATATATATATAGGGTGTTCATTCATTGCCCGCGCGGGTAGCATGGATTTTCGCTACCCTGCAACAAAAAAAGTAACTCTCCTAGCTACGAAAGTAACTCTGCTGTAAAAAAAAAGTAACTATAGTGGCAAAAAAGTAACGTTGCTGGCAAAAAAAGTAACTCTGTACAAAATATACAGCAGATATATATAAGGACGTGTTTTTTTATTTTGGAGGGGCAAATGATATTATTTTTGGCTCAAATTTTTTGAAGAGCTAGACAAAATAGTCCTCTACAATTTCGAAATTTTTTTTTTGAAAAAAAGTGATCGGAAGGGTGGGCAGGTAGCTACCCGCGCGGGCAATAAAGATGGGCTCATATATATATATATATATGAAAATGTGTCCCTCACACAGTTTAATAGGAGGTGTTCATGCAATCTAAATGAAAGGGAGTGACATTAGTCTGGAAGAGAGAGTAGATCTAGATTAGATGTCCAGAGACTTTGACAGATATGTGATAGTTAGAATAGATTATTGATTTATATATGAAATAAGCATGTCGAATCTTATCTAAGTTTGATCTTTGATGATATAAGTTTCCTTATAAAGATTTAAGATGCATTTGATTTGAGTCTGATTTTGAAGAATCTAAGCTAAGACTTGATTATGAAAGTATATTCCCTTTTTTACTTAAGATTAGCTAAATTAAGACAAGGTTGAATATTCATGAGCCTCAAGATCTTTTACAAATGAGGACCTCTAATTCTAGGATCATATATGTGGTGAACTCCAGAAAGAGTGAGACCCTCAAGGAGAATGATAAATAACCTAACCTCCAATATATGAGACATACAATATGTATGCAAAATGATGTGTTCTAAGCTAGATTACTCTTGTGTAAATGAGTTGAGTCCTTATGCATGATTCATGTGTTTCATATAAATTCCATATGTGAGAGTTGGGTAAATATAATGTTATAAGTAGAATACTCATAAAGTGAAAGTCAATCCTTTGACTAAGTTTAGCCTAGATTGAGTGACTTAAGTTGTGATGTTCATCGTTATCTGCAAATGAGGTGAAATATGGAACTCTAGTCTTTGGAGTAAAATGCCATGTGCATAAGATACTCACACATGTTTATTCTATTTCTCTTTCTTGATATATGATGCTAGAAAACCTAACTTGATCTATAAAGATAATTTATGTATGAAAAGTCACTCATATAAGCTTGTCCTAGTATTTTCTAAATTCCCTTTCTGTATCACACATGTCATATCCAAGTTTGAAATCATGATAACCTTAACTTAGTATATTCCCTTTCCCTTCATTTAATATATGAAAGATACATATTTGATGTTGGAATAAAGATATCTTCTGATCAAAGATTAAATGAACACAATATAATTTTCTTAACCTCAAATCTTCTGAATCTAAGACACTAGTTTGACAACAACTCTTATAATGTGATCCAACCTAATGTTGAAATATGTATAAGAACTCCTTCTCCAGTTCTTAAATCATAGTATGCGTTGATCATAAACCCCATTAAAGATCTTACATCTGATAAATCCAATCAATAATGGCATGAATCATTGACATCACTATACGATTAGTAGGGTGAAATATGAGAACATGAGTGGTACCTTAACTTCATATGTATGAATAAAACCCTTATACTTAAGGGACTATGAGGATGTAAATCCTAAGATATATGAATGCCATGTGATGACTAAGACACTAAGTTATGCAATCATTCCGTAATAAAATGATGCTTCAGCCTATATAAGGTGGGGTGGGTACACCCTACATGCCTAAATATCCAACTATGACAACTTAGGATGAATACAAAACTATGATAGCCTTGGCACATGGAACTGGTGACCTAGAAAATGGTAGAGACTCCTCGAGATCACCTTAAGTATGAGACTAGTTGAATTTCAAAGAAGAGATTCCTTATAAGGTGGTGTGAATGTGATGATCTTGATTTTAAGATTTTGATTTTCAATATAATATTTGATGAAGTATCTTGAGTAATATGAATTAGTGGTAGACTTTGAGGTACTACGTGGTCAATTAATGAATTATACGACATTTCATGATAAAAGTAATTAAATTATGGACTTTTCTAACCATGATTCGATGAGTAATAGAATTTGATTCAAGGTCTTTATGTCTGTTCTTAATGTTATATAAAGACTTTATTTACATGATAATAATGGAATTTTGGTCCCAAGCATTATTAGATAAGATTTAATATAATAATATAGACATGTTTAAAATTTCACTACAATCTGAGGTTTGGACTAGGGGTTATTATAGCTTGAAAATTGATTAAAATATTATGTGTATGTGTAAAAGTTGGTTTTGTTTTATCAACCAATGCTTGAGACATTACATCACATCACATGAACCTCAAAGCACAACCATGAGGTATATAGGTCTATGATCCTTGGTGAGTGGTGTTTTAGATGAGTATTCATGATAGCATGTTATAATCTAATGAACATTGTATCATTTTCAACCTCCTCAACATGTGGGGGTGATTTGTTATTGATCCCTTAGTCCTTGACCTCTTCCCACTTCTGGTTGGATTTTGTTTCTATTGAAGGGTTAGATCCACAAAGGTAGGAGCACCTCAACGACCCCTCACATTGAACATGGGCATCGACAATTCTAAGAGACAACAACCTCATCCCCTCAACCTTTCTCCATTGTCTCCTACATGTCGATCATCTTATAATGTCTGGTCAACATAGTGAACGACGCTTATCTCATAGAATTGGTGTTGTTTCTCCTCCTCTCCCTATATTTCCTTTTGGTGAATTTGATTTGGTCTTCTGAGGTCATTAGGAGTCCCAATTCTTTAGAAGAGAGATCTTAGGTCTGTCAAGCTTCAACATGACCAGAGAGCATTAAGCCATGGTCAGGAGAAGTAGACCTCGCAGATACATATATGGGCTTTGCATCTTGAATCTGAACCCTCCTTTTGGTTCCTATAGGAGAGGCGACCATCAACTTGTCTTCTCTAATGAATCTAGGGACTTTCAATTGGGGTGTCAAGACCTATGTCTATTATGACAACGACGACCATTATCATATCTTCATAGGGGCAAAGGGATTCATAAGGAGAAAACCCTCACATATGACCATATACTCAGCCACAACACCATGAAGCTTCACTAGAAGGCTACGTAGGTGACCAAGAAGCTCCTCACACAAAGTTCATGTTGATGACTCCACCTTACCCTTATTTTTTCTGGGACTTCTATTCCCCTTCAGTGATGTTGAGCCCCTTTTCCTCATCACTGGTGGCTACTTCTGAGGGGAACTGAGTGCCACTTCCCATAATTAGTGTCAAGCTGGAAGGATTGGTGTCTATCCATGAGTAGTGTGATGGCTACTTGAACCCCTCACCAGAGATCCACCATTGTGACATTTCCTCCTTCATAGAACAAGGGAAGACCACAACTGGGGGATGAGTAAGAGAATGTGATGCTCACATAGGATAGAAGACAAACCTTGATAGGTTTCTGCATTGAGATCCTGGTGGATTTTTGAGGAGATTTGTCCAGACTAGGAGGCTGGGACTGCCACCCGTAGATGACATAGGAGCATCTAGTTGTCCCACAGAACGCAGATCTCATGTCCATATTAAATCAAAGAAGGTAATCTCAGTTTAGTCATTAGAAAGTAAGTAAACTTAGGAAATACATTATAAATTGCTCCCATGTCCAGTAAATACCGGAAAAGTATCTATGCACTCAGAATTATGTCTACTTCATTACTAGACCCTTAGATTAGTCTTTTGATGAACTTGAACTGACTATTTCTAATATATAAGGAATGCTTCTTTTGGGATGTTTTAAATGGTATAGTTAGCGTAAGGTGGATATCAAATCTGAGAAAAATACTTTTGGACCATAGTATCATGTGCAAGCTAAATATGGACCCTGATCTAAATATTATGTTAAATGTTAGGTATTATGCATAATTAGATTCTTTAAACATCATACTCATTCTAGAAAATACATAAATCATTAGAAAAATATGAAAGTTGAGCCAGATCCTAAGCCTAATCTCCTAGTTGGTAGATAGATATTACATACAAGTTGAGGTTAGTCTGAACCTAGGTTTGACCTATATCCTAAATTGGACCTAAATATCATTAATAATGGTGAACATTGTATTAATGATGATTAATTTCTATTAATCAGGTGATGAATATATTATCTAGATGACAAAGGATGTATAAATAATCTCCAAACACATGTACTTGGGCTTTTACTAAGTATATGACTAGTTTTCTTGTGTGAAATATCTATGATGTATTTCTTGTTCATATTTGAGAATATTGCTTAGATATACTATGATTATAGTATATTAACCATGTCATTAAAAACAACAAAGAATATGGAGTGTTTGTTTACTAAGTGTTTATAAAGAATCTGGGGATGCTACACCTATCAATGGAGCAACCTCTTGCCCCATTGTTTTTGGTCATTGACTCACTAGAGCAGCTTGACACCAGAGAGACGAGATAAGAAACAATGCATGAAGAGTAAAAGTACCACTAGTTCATCATCCAAAAACCTTCAAAGTGTTTCAGGGGATTTCTTAAGGATTATGGGCAACACTGGAGCCATCTAAACCAGAGATCACTGTGTGGGAAGGGGAGTGGTAGTGCTACTACGTGCACAACCACCTTAGCATACATATCCTTCATTAACATTTAGACGAGAAGGAAGAGGAGGACCTAATACACTATCTTGATCACCCTAGTGAGGTACCAGTAGAGCTAGCACACCTTATCGCAAGGCCATTGGTTGTCAGTGAAAGCAGGTAACAGTTGAATGCTGGTTTCTGGGCAAAAAACAACACACCTTGCTTGCTTTGTGGTAGATCTATGGGAGAAAAACCCATTGGACTGGATAAAAAATCTCACTAGGCTAGGGAGATTTATGTTTGCATCCCACTGACTAACTAGGCATGGGAAAGTCAAAGAAGAATGCTAGGTGGGGCCCAATAGACTAGTAGCACATGCACATGGCAACATATTAACATCAAATCTAGTTTGGAAGTGAAATATTGATTGAAAAGGTAATATATTCATGTATTTCAATCCAAATAATCATTTTAAATGAATGAGATACCATTGGAAATGCAATAAGATGTGGATTACAAATAAAGTGTCATATCTAGACATTGACACTGTATATAAGATATTATTTAGTAATTATAAGTTTTAGTATGACTAAGAGAGTAATTATGTATTTTTAGCTTTGATATTGGTAAAAATTGTTATTATTTAGTAATTATAATTTTTCATATTACTATAAGAGTAATTATGTCTTTTTAACTTTGGTATTGGTAAAAATTGCTTTATAACTAAGCTATCACATTCAGTCACAATATCTTTGGGTATTTATATTAACAATTATAAAAATAGAACTTAACACTAGTAGAATGCACATTTAACTTTCTCCAAGTCGTATAATATTGATTATTCTAGTAACTAACCTTGTGAGACATACCAACTTCAACTCTTAATATGAACTTAAATTAGTAGACAATTTTTATATCTAACACTCATCCTATTTATATTTAAAAACATGAATGTGGTCTTGAGTTCATAAATTGCATTTTCTTTAGGATCCCCATGTTAATGTTGATACAAATGTGACCTTGGTTAATACTAATTATCATACATAAAGACCATGTGTTTAACACTCATAATAAAGTATAAAGATGTACATTTAGGGTACATGTTGGGTAACCTAACAATTCTTACAATCAATTTGAATATATAATCTTATACATCTATATCTGATGCACTAACATGATAACCAAGGTTAAGATATTGATAGAGTCTATATGACTACAAGTCAGAAAATAAGGTTTTTTTTATTAGATATGTGGTTGTTTTTTTTCTTGATATGTGGTTTGTCTAGTTAGTCATATTACATGTTATTTCTTTTGAGTGAGTTTCATATTTTAAATACTCAAATAACTATTTCACTAAGATAACATTTGATGACTGCATATGGGTATTATACATTTTTTTATCTTATAGTATATTATGTGATCGTGTGCTTCTATAACACTAAACATAATTGATATTTGCCTTGTGGATACCTTGGGAGATCCTAAGAAAAGAATTGATAATACCTTCAAGCATATTTTGTTGAGGTTTGCCTAACTTGGTCATGCCAAGTATTATAGGCCACTATATTGGTACTTGGGTGTCATTCCACCCTTTAAATATAGTGCAAAGTAATAAATAAATAAAAGAAAAACTTTTCCAAATTGAAATATAAGTGTGAATGGCTAATTTTCATAACTTTGAATTATTTACTACCTAGCATACATGTAATTTGCAAATGGTTTTTGTGCCTACATACCAATGCACTTGTACTGACTATTATTATTTTGATGATTTAGGTCCAAAGATAGCTTTGATGCACTATCATGATTTGTGAAGTGTTGTGAGACGTTTATAGGTGGAACATGTTATAGATCATCCTTGTCTTTGTACATATATAATTTAATTTTAATAAACCAATAAAGTGTAAAAAGATCATGACAACTCTTATGTGTACATGTATATTTAAAATCATTAGGCAATTCTAAAATCATTCATGTACAAAACAATTTAATCTTTTGTTGTATTCACTTTTTATGCCCTAGGTAGTGTATTTGACTTCTTGTTCTTGAATCTAGGGAAGTACCATTTTCATTGTGGGATTTGATAGGTTTTTATTTTGTTATAATCATAAGATTTTGACATTTAAAGCATTTGGTGGATATTCCTTATTATGTTTCCATGAATAAATTCCTTTTTTAACAATTTTGGTTCAATTTGATGTAAGAAATTCATTGGGTGTCAATGTAAATTGTCTAAGACAAAAAAATACTAGACACAATGCACATGTTTTCTTTATATCTTTTGCACCTTCTATGTAGTTAGGGATGTTGAAACCTTATACTTACATTTATGTTTTCAGTGGGTACACAAGTAGTGTAAATTTGAGAATACACTTATGAAGCTCTTTTTGTATATATAATTTTTGCCTCTTTCCCATGATATAGAGGTCTAAATGAACATTATTCAACTACATGTTTAAAGATCTATCATAAAGTTACCAATTTTCCAATGCATGGATATATGTCTGGTCATAGTGAGTCAATAGGGGAACATGATCCATGATCATGAAGATCTCCACTATAAGGAATTCAGATCATGAACTATCGAGCGATATCCAAATGGAGATTACTTTCTATCTTGTTCCTATGTTCAATTTGTAGAATCTTTCTTTGAATGTTTGGTAATTTATTCAATGAGGATCAACAAATGCCAACCCTTGGGCTAATTGACATAAAATGTACAAGTTGAGCTTAGGAGAAGAAACCATATCCCATCTAGGGTGATTGAAGGAGCCAAGAGAGAACCTATATGGGTCTAGAAAATCCTTCCCAAGGCTGAAGTCTTCATTGAGTCCTTCCTTAGGAAAGTGAGTTTAGACTATGATGAAGCTCGTACCTATAGTTATCCTACGCAGAGGATAATAACCACAAACAAGCTTGTAGAAGCTTAGATTGCCCCCTAACTAAGTGAATTTAGGTTGACAGGGCCATATAGACGCTCATATGTGATTGCACAAGGTCAAAATAAAAAACACATAGTTAACCCACTAGTGCACGTTCCAAGCTATCTGCACTTGCACTGCCAGACCCTCTTTAATCTCCTTGTGTATGAAGATGACGTTTCTGATGGCAGAAGCAATGGTGTAGATTAGCTCCATACTAGTTTGTAGAGGTATGTTGTGCTTGTTGTTGTTTCTCACCCACCATTGGAAATGAGTGGTGGCACTCATAGATATGATTATAAGTTGGGTCCGTTCTTGGTAAGGTATGCCCATAGAGAAAATCATGTGATTATTGACATGGCATAAAGGATTTAATAAATAATAATACTCATAAAGGCAAGCTTCCATTTCATTCTATTTCATTGAGTTATGAGATAACGCAGAAACATTATGAATGTCTAAAGAATGACAAAACTCAATGACGTATGTCTTCAAGTATTAGCCTTGGAGGATGCGATCATACAAATGTTAAGAGTGTGTTCAATCTTTTTGTCCCTATTTCGTTGTTACTGTGGAAGGTAGATAGACACCAGTAACACGTAAGACTATAGTGTGGGTTGGTTGATGACTGAATCTCATTAGTCATTATATGGCAATATCACATGTTAGGGAACATTGTATTAGACAGATCCACCTTGAGAATGATACATAGAAACCATCATATGGTAAGTCATAGTCATCTATCATAGTAAAGGCAACGATTGTGATTCTTATACCTGAAATCACTACACTCGTAACATGTCATTGGATATGCTTTGACATCATCAAACATAGTCTTGAAACATGGGTTGTCATAAAGGTGATGATTGGGTGACTTTGACACATGGGGATAGATTGTTCGTGATAGATATGAGATTTGTCCCTCCTACTAGAGTATGATATCATGGAAACTTAATATAAGAGATTGAGAAATGCATGCACATGCACATGTGAATCAATATTTGATATCAAAGTCACATTATCTCAGACAGTCTGCTCTTGGTTCAAGAAATGTGAGATGAACATTGAGTGGATGATGAGTCCATGCCTTGAGTTCACTCTAGATATCAATGACAAAGGAATTATACAATCACTACAAAACCTTGCACGAATTGTAGGTTGAAGTGGTTCTTCAACTTTCCATTCACTTGGGTAGCATTGATGTACGAATAGGCACTTCTCCTTTCCTGTGATGTCATAAGTTAGTTATGGAATCACTTCCAATGTCATATGGGACCTATAGGGTCACACACATAGGAACACTTCTATAAAAGGAGTTTATCTTGAATGATAATTGGATTGATTACTAAAGCATTTAGGTACTCAATTCACACAATTGATCAGCTGAATATGGTTTCTATACTGCCAAACGACCATCTAACATAGTGATATGACAGTTTGGAGTACCAAATGACTAGTGAAAGAGTTGAGATGGTCATTTGGGTCATCAAGCTAATTGAAAATAGATTTTTCATAATTTAGCACGTTAAACCAACCAGTTGAATCAATCGAGTCAACTTGGCTCACCAGACGACCATCTCGGTGAGCGAGATGGGCATGTCGCATGGATGAGATGGCTCAGTTGGGCCGAATGAAGGTTAGGGATGTTTGTCAAACTTGTTTCGATTGCACAATACTTGGGGTGCAAAGAATTAATATGTGATATTAATTGGAATCAATGTTACCAAATTTGTGTGTGATTGGAAAACTACCAAATGACCGTTTGGGAGTGTGAGATGACCATATTGTGTAACTACACAACCGTCTGGGTCACCAAATGGCCATTTCAGCTGTCGCAGGTTGCAAAAATTCAAGATCTTTCGCTCCCTTCCACTCCCGCACAAATCCCATACAATTTGGGAATCCTGACACAAACCCGCTTATAGATAGAAAGGTATTGGGGTCTTCCTAGAACACAAAATAGAAAACTGAGAATCAGTTCCTTTGACAATTGTTGTCCTTTCTAGTAGTGGTAACTGAGAGATCCCAAGAAAGTCCTACCCAACAAGGGAGGGATAGATACCAGAGAGAACAATTGAGAATCGTTGTTGTTGGAGAGCACATTAGTGACTAGTACTCCAACGGAAGGGACAACTCCTTCCTAGCTATTGAATGAAAGGAGTTCTATTTGGTTTGTGTGGACTACTCTAGAGTAGGAGTCCTTTGGATGCTACTAGGAGAGAAAAGTCAACTTGTAGTATGTGGCAAGACCACATGAGTCACTGCAGAAGATGTCCTTGTTCGTTGTTCGTGGCGAAGACCAAAAGCTACACAACCACCATCCAAGAGCAACTTGATAGTTGTATTAAAGTGATTTGTTATTGCTAGACTTGCTCCAGGACCAGGTATAACTCATTAAACCATCCTTCCTATTTCATAGTAGTTGGCGTGATCTTGCTTCTATTGGAATACAAATAGACAAATGTTTTTCACTACTATACTATGTGCACATATTTTCTAATAGTAGTATCAAAGCCCCGTCAATTTACTATGTTTTAGGATGATCGATATGATTGTGTTTTGGTTTAATCATTTATTTGTTGCATATGATGTGAATATTTAAACTGTCTCATATGAGTAACTGATAAAAAGACCACATAATCCCAAACTAATATATATATATGATATGATATATATACAATTTACATGTGTCACCCTAAAAGCAGTTTTGAGGGTGGATGTGTAAAGTGGTTATGGACAATACCCAATATCTGTATGTGGTTGGGGGTTTTGGTTCTTATTCATCTCAGTCTTCATACTCAACCTCTACCTTCCTCTTCCCAATGTAAAGTTAATGTTTTCCTACCTTTTCTCCCCATGAATGTAACTCAAGATTTCTCATATTCAATGTAATAAAGTGCAATAGGATAGTTTATTTTCTTACAACGATGATGAAGATGACCATTTCCGGATGAGATGACCAATTTGTGAGACAAAAAAACCATTTAGAGGACCATGGAGGATAGAATGATGGACCCAGATGACTTCCTAGTGGACCCAACCTACCGTTTGGAAGGATACCAAACATTAGTTGGATAGGAGGTCAGGCAACCATCCCTAGAGGCCCAACTGCTCATTTGGAAGGAGTCCAAAAATGGTTTGCATAGGAGGATCAACCAACCGACCAAGGGGTGAGATGACCTGTTCAAGGGATGGACCGATCAACCCAGATATGCAAGCACAAATCTACACCAACAACAGATTCATACATGTGATGTGATGATTGACCTAGGTGGTAGTAATTCCTTGTGGATCCAAAGAATTATAAGTAGACATGCCTATAACCATCACTTTTTGTTTATATTTCTTGTTTACATTGTGGGATATAGAATGTATATGATACATACTATATATGTGGCGATTGGATACAATATATGTATATGTATGATATAAATAAATCCCTCAATCAAACATATTAAGTCTAAGATACTTTCTAATAGCAATACACATGAAAAACTTATTTGACCAAGCATAGGGTACTCCAAAGTGTGGTGCTCCGTCTACCTTGTGGAAATGTGATGGTAATAATGTAGGTTTTGCCTCTACGGGGTGCATTATAATCATATTGGCTATTGGGTCAGGCTTAACTAGTGATTGTTAGAGCATCCGGACCCAAAAGCATATAGATAATTATGGCAAGGAGTTGTGTGTATCATTTATCAAGAATTTCATATGATGCAATTGGTAAAAGTTGCCTACCTTGGTAATTAATTGTGTTTTGCAGCGTTTTACGGGCCATACTTGAATTATCTTGGATCTTTCTCATTAGAAAAATGTTTGTTGCAATCTTTCCGAATTGATACATGAGGGTTTTAAATTTGAATGAAATAATAAGAATGATAATTAATTAAATACCTAATTATTATCACCCAAATTTTAATCAAATCAATACAAAATAAGTTTTTTACAAAATTGCAAATTCTTTTATGGAATCAATGGCAACAAACAACAATCACTTTTCTCCCTGATTGGTCCTTGAGAAGGACAAATTAATCGGGAACAACTTCCATGACTGATTCAGGATGTCGAGAATCTTTCTCACATAGGAGCAAAAGCTTTATATCTTGGAGACACCAAAACTAGAGGAACCACCTCAAACTGCACCAAAGGCTAACAAGGATTCTTACAAGAAGCATATTGAAGATGTTGTGGATGTCAAGTGTTTGATACTATGCTTCATGAACTATGAGTTGTAGAGGCAGCATGAGAACATGGATGTGATTGAAATGGTTACACATCTCAAGAACATGTTCCAAGATCAGGCAAGATAAGAGAGATACAATGTCTCCAAGGCGTTGTTCAAATGTAACATGGCAGAAGGAAATCTAGTAGGTCCTCATGTGCTCTAGGTCATTGGGTATGTAGAGAACCTTACTAGACTAGGATTTCCCTTGGGTCAAGAGTTGGCCACTAACATGATTCTACAGTCTTTGCCAGAGTCATATAGTCAGTTTGTCATAAACTACAACATGAATGACTTTGACAAGTCATTCACAGAGTTGTTAGGCATGTTGAGAATAGTTGAGGGACAAATGAAGAAATACAAGCCCAAGTCTGTGATGATGATCAGTAAGACAAAGGGGAAGTCTAAAGGAAAAGGCAAAGCTAACAAGGGTTCTAAAGCTAGATAAAAGCCCAAGTTTTCAGATCTCAAGGCAAAGGGACGTGTGAAGAAAATAAGAGGTGATTGTCATCATTGTCACCAAGTTGGACATTGGAAAAGAAATTGCCCACTCTGGTTGGAGGAACTAAAGAAGAAGTAGGAAGGCATTGAGGCCTCCACTTTAGGTATAAACATTATAAGATAAATATGATTACTTCTTCGCGTTGGTATGTGATATCAAACAAAGATATGACATACTGATGTGCAGGATCTGATAGGAAGTGAAACCCTCTTGGAAGATAAAAGATGGACAAGGCAGAGCAAGAGTTGCAGATGCTTTAATCTACATTTAAATTTATACTAGCCCAATGGACATGTAATAGAGTTACTTGAGCTGCTATTTCATTATGCCATCAAATACAAACATCTACTTTAAAGCATCTTGTATGACAAGGATGGTATATCAATGAAATGAGATATACATGTTTCTATTTCAAAAGATATGATCTTTCATGGAAATGACAAAATATCTAATGATCTTTATTTTGAAAGAATCCTGGATAAATTTTTAACGTTAATACTAAAGAATTATAATTGATAACTCAAGACTATCAATAACATTAGTTACCTTGGATGTAGATATGAGCAATAAATATCTAGAATACATATTGATGTTAAACTAGGTTCCCTTGGTTATTGAACCTAAGGAAATATGTAATTCTTACTTGTACGTAACATGACATAACATCCTTCACCACATGTAGCGGGAGGATAAGTTTTCCACAAGACCTCATACATATGATGCATGAAGATCTAATGGAAAGAATCCTAAAGATAATTATTCATACTTCATATTGTTTACTGGTAATATGATGTTATGAACTCAGTCAAATAGAAATATAAATCTCTTAAAGTGTTCAAGGAAATCATAATTGAAGTATGACTTTAATGAAAGTATTAAGAAACTTTGATGAGATCAAATATTGTGAGTACCTTCAAAGAAAGGATTGTGATAATATATCACAAGACAAATCCTTCTGAACATGATGGTGTCAGAATGAAGGAATTATACCATGATGAGTCATGTAATTAAATTATCAATTAATCAAGTATTCTTATCCTAATAAATAGATATATGTATCACTAAATATTGTATCCTCTGAATTGTTTATAAGACGTCATATATGATATGATCAGGGAATGTCCCAATACGTCAAAGGGAGTGAAAACTACATTGAGAAAAGAGTTGTGTAAAGAAGATTTATCCATAAACCATAATTGTTGAATGTTACTATTAATCCCAATCCAATAATAAAAGTGTTTTTTTGAAAGGACAACTGAGTTCCTAAAGCAATCAGTGAGAGTAAAAGTAGAACTCAAAATGTTCGAGATCAACAAAGAGGTACTAAGAAAACTATTATCAAACCGATAACAATGTCACACCAAACTACATGAAAACAACCATTAATAACGAATTACCAAAAATCATTAAAAATTAAAACCATTTTCCATAATGATCCACTGTCAGTAACTTTTGCTAGAAGGCCCAAGGCCATATACATGTTCTGGTTTACTTTATACATAAATCATTCCCTCATGTTACAAAGATATGAGATATCAGTTGCTTTATTAAAACATATATAAAAGTAACATTATACATTGAGGCATTCTTAGTTAAAATCTCAAATTGATCATAAAACCAGACATGAAACTATCCCCCAAGGACCTGAGAGTACATGGAAGACACATATGACTCTATTTTTATTGGGCACATAACAACACACTCAACATGAGCTTTTACTTTTGTCCTTGTTTCTTCTGTCCATTCTTAGCTATAGGTTCACTACCTCCTTGTGCACGTCCACCAAAAAAGTTGTAGAACCCATGGGGTGAGACAAAGTCCCAATGAGAGATAAAAATCTCCACCAACAATATTATTTTCAGATATATATTTTTATTTAAATAGAAAGTAAGGCATGGCAGAATAATAATATAACTAAGAAATTTAGATAACTATGATTGAATGGTAGAAAAAGTAAATACTTTAGAAGGAATAAGAAGACGACGTATAATTGTTAAAAACTAAATAGTATAAAAGCAAATCAAGGCTTCAACCAATGTTTCTGTATTTGATCATTACACAAATACACTATGTGACTAATTACATCTTTCAATAATAAATCATATGCCTTTCAGAGATAAGAATATACCTTTCATTCTCCAACATACCACTAAAAAGTAAGCATCAGTGCCTTAAAGGTCTATGGAAGATCCATAATCCACAACCACACCTTCCTCGATCAGTACGAGAATGGAAGAGACAATATGAGTCAATATGCAATTCCCTAGCCTGGAGTATAGAGGCTCTATGCTATAGAGATACAGTGTGTAGAATGTTCTTTGTTCAGGTATGACCTTCTGTGAATCCTATTTATTTTATTGAGTCATGGCCGCAACCATACTCTTCCCTAGGGTATAGCCTTACTACCAGTTCCTGATGTTGCATTAGAGCTACGACCTACAACTGCACTCTTTTTAGGAAATGGATCAAAGACAATCCTGGGGTTTGAAGAAAGAAAGAAGATACTTGACTTGCACCCTTGCATATTCAAAAATATGTGCTCTGAGTAAAACTCATTTCACCATTCAACAAGTTCTAATACCAAATGGATCTATGGCTAGGGCAACTACATTTTTAGTTGTACTTGATTAATTAGACCAATTGATGTTTCTTTTAGCATCAATCAAGTTATAATGTACAAACCAGAAACAAATTCTACAAAAGAAAGAGATAAAGTATTATAACGGAAGATATCATCATTTAAACCATAAATTGATTTTCATTACTTCATATCACAATATCATTGTCAGCAACATGGCTATCTTTGTCACACATCATCATGGCTCACAAAGCCTTATATAATTTGTTTCGTGTTAATTCATCATAGCTCATACCTAGTTATGCTCTTTATCTACATGATTAAAGTTTCATGGTAAAAGCAATATTAAGTAATGACCACACCATGCCATATAGAGGATCATTCAAAATCCATTCTTCTCATAACTAGAGTTAGGGTTTCCTTTTATAGAAAATTTGGATTTTCAAGTTCATAATTAACAACCACACCCTAATTCTCAAGGCAAGAACTATAATATTTCTATAAGTATAAAATCTGTAAAAAGGCGAGATAAATCCACCTCTCTACTAATAACAATGGTAAACAAAATCCAATTTGGATAGCAGTGGAAGATAAAATTTTGACTATATTCAATTTAAATAAAGTGTACATAAAATTTTTCCCCAATATGGGTGTACATGCTTTATACAAAAAGCAGATCTAAGTAGAGGGAAACTAGACTACTCCACTTTTGTCTCCAAGCAACATATCAATCAGCTAAGTCCAAGCCAAAGCTAAGATCTTCAAGTCCTATTCATCACCTTGCTCCACATCTGGGTGCAACTAGTACAGAAACAACATTCAATGTCACTTTTCTGGGCGTCGGTCATTTAGGAAAACCGATGCCTATAACGTTCAATGTCCATAATGTAGGTCATTCGATGTGTATAGCCAAGACATGGGTATCACTTTGCATTCAGTGTCGGCTGGATAACAAACAACTGACGCCTAAAATCGCCCGCGAAATCCAATTTTCGAGCGAAAAAAATTTGGCACATACAACGTCGGTTTTTTACCAACAAAACCGACGCCTTTCTAAAATGAAAATTTGCACAAAAAGTTCCAGATTAGGTGTCGATTATCCTTTGATAACTGACGCCGATAATGGTTCCTGCCAAATTATTTAGGGCAAAATTTGCCTAATTGGACGTCGGTTGTTAAGGAACAACCAACGCCGAAGACTTTAGGTGTCGTTTGTATTTGATAACCGACGCCTTTTACGAACTTAATAGACCCACGATCGATCACATTTGTTCCCCTTTCCTGTTTCATTGTCTTCATCGCCCGCTAGCTTTTGCTCGATCGCTTGCTATCTGCGTGCTGGTTCTCGCCATCGCCGACGCTGCCTCGCCTCGCCGTCACCACTGACGCTGCTGCTGCTCTGCGTCGCCGCCGACACTGCTGCTGTTGCTGCTTCGTCATGCAATGCCGCCGCCGCCCTAGCTCTGTCTTGTGTCACCGCCGCCGCCCGCTCCTTCCTCCCTGCTCACGCCTGCCGCATCGTGCCACCTAGCTTCGGTCTGCTCTCCAGGTATTAGTCGCGCATAGCCTCTGTTCTTCTTTCTCCCTAGCTTTTTACCTACATGCAGCAAACACGGCCGTGGCTGTGTTGGCCTACCACGGCCGTGTTTGCTGTTGGTAAGGATATGAAAAAATCTATATGTAATGCTTTATGTAAATTCTAGGATACAAACAAATCTTTTGCTTGCATATATTTGTGCTTCTAATCCTAATGCTTGACCTAATTCAGTAAATTTTGATGCATGTTGAAATAAGATTTAAACTTGTCCATTCTAGCATCCTAATTTGATTTGATTAAACCCTAACATTGATGAAACCCTAACATCAATTGTGATGAAACCCTAACATGTACATATCTATTATTGTGTTTGTTGGCCTAGAAACCCGTCCAAGATTTACTCATTAGGAGTAAATCTTGGATAGTCCCTGGTTTAGGACTGTTCTTGAACACCTAATTTCACTTAGGATGTAAGTGTATAATGTGTATTGGGTTTTCGAGAAAATTTTGGTAGCATTTCCTCGTTTGTTCTCTAAGTACATATGTACTTAGAGAACAGTGGGTATATGCTGCCGAAATTTTCTTGAAAACCCAATACACATTAGACACTTACTAGTGAGATTAGGTGTTCAAGGATGGGATAGGTGGTACACATTTATTATATATAAGAATGACATCACATGTGTTTGTTGGCCTAGAAAGTGAACAATCATTATTATTTATATTACTTGTACATTGGTATAAATTAGAATGAACAATCACTGAATTATATACTGTTTTTATGGAGTCCGGCTTCATTGTAGATATCTATTATTGTGTTTGTTGGCCTAGAAACCCATCCAAGATTTACTCATTAGGAGTAAATCTTGGATAGTCCCCAGTTTGGGACTGTTCTTGAACACCTAATCTCACTTAGGATGTAAGTGTATAATGTGTATTGGGTTTTCGAGAAAATTTCGGTAGCATTTCCTCGTTTATTCTCTAAGTACATATGTACTTAGAGAACAGCGGGGAAATTCTGCCGAAATTTTCTTGAAAACCCAATACACATTATACACTTACTAGTGAGATTAGGTGTTCAAGGATGGGATAGGTGGTACACATTTATTATATATAAGAATGGCATCACATGTGTTTGTTGGAGTAAATCTTGGATAGGATGTAAGTGTATACCCTAATCCTAATATATACTTGTTTTCTCTTTGATCATAGAATGGATAGATCATGGATGTCCATTCGCAATCGTTGCACCCCCGAGTTTATATCTGGTCTTGACCAGTTTGTTAGATTTGCCGAGGAACATAGGAAAAAACCTACGGATAGGTTCTACTATCCATGTAGGCATTGCGGTAACAATTTGAAAGTCAACACTGGTGAGGAAATCAAAAGTCATGTCATGTGCAATGGGATTGTACAAGGCTATACAGAATGGCACTGGCATGGAGAGATTTCAAACTCGAAACCAGTAGATGTTGATAACAGTGCTTGGGTGGAAGAAGAAATTGCCTTCGATGACGTAGATGTGAACGAACCAGTTCCAGTAGACATCGTTGATGCGATGCTGGATAGTTGTAGGGTAGAGCACACCGATCCACCTCCTATCTTTAGAAACATTGTGCATGATGCTGAGATACCGTTATACACAGGCTGTGCTAAGTTTACGAAGCTTAGCGCTATGTTGAGATTGTATAAGTTGAAAGCTAACAATAGATGGAGTTACAAAAGCTTCACTGAATTGTTGACTTTGTAGAAAGAAATGCTTCCTGAAGGAAACGAGCTGCCAATCTCAACATACCGGGTAAAGAAAATTTTGTGCCCAATGGGAATGGAGGCCAAGAAGATACACGCATGCCAAAATGATTATGTATTATTTCAAAAGGACTATGTAGATTTGAAAGATTGTCCAAAATGTGGAGTGTCACGGTATAAATTGACGACTTCCGGGGAGTCCAAAACTAGTTCTCCTGCCAAGGTGTTGTGGTATCTACCTATAATATCACGGTTTCAACGCTTGTTAGCAAATCCGAAAGATGCGAAGAATTTGAGGTGGCATGCAGATGTTAAGAAAAATAATGATGGGATCCTACGACATGTGTCTGATTCCCCACAGTGGAAGAAGATTGATCTATTGTACCCCAAATTTGGTGAAGAAGATAGGAATCTAAGACTTGGGCTTTGTATAGATGGGATGAATCCGTACGGGACATTGAGCAGCCAACATAACACTTGGCCAGTCATGCTTGTTATATACAATATTCCTCCCTGGCTGTGTATGAAAAATAAATACATTATGCTGTCATTGTTGATATCGGGCCCTAAACAACCCGGAAATGATATCGATGTTTATCTTAAACCTCTGATTGATGAATTAAAGAAACTTTGGGCTGAAGGTGTGATGACCTATGATGCTTCAGGAAGAGAGACATTTTGTTTGCACGCTATGTTGTTTTGTACTATTAATGACTTTCCAGCATATGGGAATCTGTCTAGATATAGTGTCAAAGGAGCTAAAGCGTGTCCTATATGTGAAGAAAACACTGATTCAATAAGACTAAAACATGGCGGCAAGACTGTATATCTTGGTCATTGAAGTTTTATTTCAAAATTACATCCGTATCGTAGGAAGCGCAAAGCATTCAATGGATGGAATGATGAACGGTGTGCACCTAAACCTATACCAGGGGATGTTGTTTATGAAAGAGTAAAAGACATTGTCAATGAATTTGGTAAGAAATCACAATGTAGTATGGCCACACGGAGTGACAATTATTCATTCAAGAAGAAGTCAATATTTTTGGGATCTTTCTTATTGGAGTTCTTTGACAGTCAGGCATTGTATCGATGTAATGCACGTTGAGAAAAATGTCTGTGATAGCATCATTGGTACTCTGTTAAATATACCAGGTAAGACTAAAGATGGGATAAAATCCAGACTGGACCTACGTGAAATGGGAATAAGGTCAGAATTAATAGAATTACGTGAAATGGGTAATAAAAGAACATACTTACCACCCGCTTGTTACACGTTGTCTAGAAAGGAGAAGAAAGCTTTTTATGAATGCTTGGTAAATGTTAAGGTGCCACATGGTTACTCATCCAACATCTGTAGATTGGTATCAATGAAAGATCTGAAGTTGATAGGTCTTAAATCTCATGATTGTCACACTCTAATGCAACAAATATTTCCCGTGGCAATTCGATCTATATTGTCGAAGCATGTAAGGTTTGCAATCACCGGACTTTATTTCTTTTTCAACAGTCTATGCAGCAAAGTTATTGACCCTGATACTCTTGATAATTTGCAAAGAGAAGTGGTTGTTACCCTATGTCATCTTGAAATGTATTTCCCTCCTTCGTTCTTTGATATCATGGTACATCTTGTTGTCCACTTGACTAGGGAAGTTAAAATGTTGGGACCAGTTTTCTTGCATTGGATGTATCCCTTTGAACGATACATGAGCATTTTTAAAGGTGATGTTCGAAGCCGTTATCGGCCTGAAGGGAGTATTATTGAAGGTTATGTGGCGAGAGAGGTTATGGATTTTTGCAATGACTTTCTGAGTAGTAATAACACTCCTGTTGATGACAAGAATATTGAGAAGGGCAAAGGAATTTTGGGATCACGGGTGAAAGTAATCAGCCGTGAGCAGTTGGAACAAGCTCACTTGTATATTTTACACAACATGGACAAAGTGAGTGTTTATATCGAGGAACATACCAATTTCATCCAGAGACAACATCCTCGAGCAAGTTCAATGTGGCCTGCTAGAGAGAATAATAAGACTCTTACTAAGTGGTTTGAAGATAAAGTCTTACATCAACTATCTCAAACACCAAATGATATTATAGAAACTATCAAATGCCTCACCTTTAAACCAAAACCAAATGTTATGTCTTATGAAGGGTTTGACATTAATGGGTTCATATATTACACAAAGTGCCAAGATGATAAGAGTGTCGTCCAAAACAGTGGGGTCACTCTTCAAGCGTCGACTATGTATTTTGCAAGTGCAAAGGATAAGAGTCCACGTGAAGCTAAAATGTCATATTACGGTTTCATTAAAGACATATGGGAGTTTGACTACATAGATTTCAGAATTCCGCTCTTTAAAAGTAATTGGGTTGATAATACCAAAGGAGTTATAATGGATGAATTGGGTTTCACTTTAGTGAACTTTGAAAAGATTGGCGAGAAGGGTGAACCATTCATATTGGCATCACATGCGAAACAAATATTCTATATCGATGATCCTGCAAATGATAAATGGTCGGTTGTTCTTCATGGTAAAAGATAGTTCATTGAAGATCCTATAGATGAAGAAGAGTACTATGATAAGTATGATGACTCCAGTCCATTCTCAGTTGGGTTGCCAACTCCACAAAATATTGAAGCTAATGATGACTTATATGTGCACGGAGATCACAATGAAGGATTGTTAATTGATAAAAGATCACAATTTTAGAGACATGTATGTTTATATTTTTTTACAAATGCTAGTTAATACAAATGCTAAATGTTTGCCTTTTTTTGGTTAATACAAATGCTAAATGTTTGCCTTTTTCTAGTTAATACAAATGCTAAAAGTTTGCCTTTTTTTGGTTAATACAAATGCAAAATGTTTGCCTTTTTCAAGTTAATACAAATGCTAAATGTTTGCCTTTTTAATGACATTTTCAGATGGCTGACCATGATGAGCATGATGTCCATGATGAGCATGAAGTCCATGATGAGCATGCTGTCCATGAAGAGCATGGCGAGGATACCAATGTAAGTTCTAAAAACATATCTTGTATTTCTATAAAATTCATTATCTTCTAGTTATGTCATATATCCCATATTTCTATATTGCGCTAATTCAGTGGGTTTATTTTTGTCAAATTTTAGGTTGATGATGCACATGTACCCACTGAAGCACTAGAGAAACTTGATGAGCAGCACCAAACACTTAATAAGAAAAGGGGCATCACTCTGTTGAAGAAGTTAATAGTGCTGAGTGGTAGTGGATCCAAATTGGTTGTGGAGTTTGATAATGGAGGAAATGCAATTGGAGTGAACCGCAATAATTTTGTAAACTATCTTGGGTGTGTCACTCGAAGCCATTGTGGTGTTAAGTATGATAATTGGCATAAAGTTCCTCAGGGGAAGAAAGACTTGATATGGAAGGATTTATGCGTGAGTTATTATTATTTGCAATTCTATTTTGTAGATTACAAATTATATTATTTACAATTCTATTTTTGGATACTAGTTAATAAGAATTCTATTTTACAGAATCTGTTTGCATTGGATGAGAAGCTGCATCGTAAAAGCATGATCAACGTAATAGAAAGATGCTTAGGAACTATAGGACAAATCTGAATAGATAATACATAAAAGATGGTGATAAGAAGAAGAAGTCAGCCCTTGAGCCGTGGAACTTCTTGGACAAAGAAGATTGGGACAATTTTGTTGTTTCAAGAAAATCTAAAGAATTCAAGGTATTAGGCATCACTCCCAATTTAATTAATATATGTTGTCTTCACCTATTCAAGATTAACATTTAGTGCTACTAACCAAATCATTAATGTGCATACTAACTAGGCCCTCAGTGACGCGCAAAAAGCAAGGCGTGCACTGAATGTGCATGACTACACTATGGGTCCAAAGGGCTATGCAAGCATTCACCAAAGACTACAGGCAGAGTCTGCGGCTACTCAGGAGTCTGCCACACCCATGCCTCGCCATGATATTTGGATAGCTGGGAGGCAAAACAAGAAGGGTGAAATAAAGAAGCCCGTAACTACTGAGGCGGCTGTGAAAATGGTAAAATACAACTCTTAGAGCAATCGTTTGAATATTGATTATTTGTGGTGTTAACTTACCAATTTCTGTTGATGGTGATTAGCGGGAGCTGCACGAGCAGAGGAAACAAGGCACGTTCATCCCTCAGGGTACAAGGGATGAATTGACAGTTGCTCTGGGTAACCCAAAGCATCCTGGACGTGTTAGGGGTGCAGGTGCTGGTGTGGGCATCAAAGCATTCTTTGGGTCATCTCAGCGCAAGCCCAGAGAGAGACTTTCACAAGAAGAGGTAACCTATTCTTTTTTTAGAATGTTACTGCAAAAGGGAATTCAATAATAAGAAGCTAATGTTTCTTTTATCCATGTATAGGAGAATAAGAGAGTCGATGATATAGTTGCCAAGAAGGTCAATGATATAGTTGTTGAGAAGGTCAAGGAAGAAATAGTGCGGTGGCAGGCATCTCAAGCTTCCAATCAGCCTATGACGACCCACTCTTCTCCTGATGCACATACTGCGAGTAATCCTAGAGACCCATCGCCTAGCACGTCTGCTGTAAGTATTGTTTATGACATTCTAGCTAGTCTTTTCAAGATCATATGTTTTCAAGATGATATGTATATATGTATAATATTCTTTATGTAAATTTGTAGGCATTCAATCCATGCCGCTTAAGAATGCAAGACTATGTTGTTGCAGAGGCACAGGCTTACCCATCCCTTCCTGGGGCAATGTTTCACATGACTCCAATGCCACAGGGCTACGTTCGTGTGAGCCCGATACGTGTGTTACCCGATTGGAGGGAAGCTACATTGCCATATCCCCACCCAGATATTGATACACTTGCTGAGGTAGAAGGCGGGGTGATATTGTGGCCCAAAGCAGATGTCGTCTACACTACTGAAATTGTAAGACAAATTTACATTACTTTAGATTGTTAATGTGTATATATGAGGTCAACTGATCTGAAATTATATATACAGGTTAAAAAGAAGACACCCGGAGCACCTAGGCCTCCACCTCCACTTCCTGCATTACCAAGTTGGGTTCCAACTGACCTAAAATACCCGTTAGGTCCTGTTTGTAGGGGAATGGTATGTTGGCTACGGGCACATAATATACATTGCCCTATAATTGTTTCTTTAGAAGCAGATTATGCAGGTCAATCATACGATAGCTCTTTATTTATACAAGATATTATTGATCTGTTTATGTATGATTGGCTGAATACATCAATGATAGAGACATGGATAAGGTGAGATCTTATTTATACATCCATATACCTTGTGTAAGATCTGGTGATCTGGTTTCTTATACATTAATGCATACGTAATACATGTTTTGCAGCTACTTAGTCGAAGATCAATGCAAACAATTTGCATTTGATCATGTGGGTTTTTTGATTCCATCATTGAATAGTATGGTAGCTAAAGACCCTGATAGTGTTCAACAATATTGTATAGATGCTTTTAGAATTTTCGGTCAGCAAAAGAAGACGATAATAATAGCTCCATTCAATGTCATGTAAGTTTACTTTATTTATAATTTGGACTTAAGAAAATTCCATTTTTATTGTGCATTTCGAGTTATTAATTTTTAACTTTTTTACCTCTAGAGGTAGACATTGGGAGTTACTAGTTATTGTCCCCTGACGTTCACTGTTTATTATCTAGATCCTACGGGAAGTACATTGAATGCTAAAATTGGACACATATTGAGAATGCCATTATTCTGGTGAGAAATATTTCATTTTTATATCCGTTAATATTTGTTATTACATTACTATTTAATTATGCAATTTACTGTGTTACATTAACATGTAGGGGTTTAGATGCATTCAAAAATGCTGGAGGAAATGTCCCAAGGAGAAAGAACCAACCAATAATTTGGGAGAACGTAAAAGTAAGTTCCCGACTCCAATGTATATATTATTTATGTGAACTGTGCTTAGTTGTATATTTTAATATTTTGTATGTTTCAATTTATAGTGCTTTACACAAGACAACCGTTGGGCATGCACATACTATGTGATGCGATTTATGCAGATGATTATCTGACATGCCACATTGGATATTAATACCATACATGAGGTATTATATATAGTCTCATTAGTTAGTATGAAATATATCAATCATATTTTTATATTATTACTTATATATATACATCATTCTCTTTGCAGGTGTTTAAAACTGACCACACTATAGCTAAACGCTTAAAAAATGTACATGCTCCATATACGATAGAAGCATTAAATGAAATAAGAGAAGAATGGGCAAAAGCCATACAAGCAGTGGCGATTGTAAGATATAATTGGGATGCTGATAGCGATGTTGAATGATATTTTGTAAATGAATATTTCTGAATGTTAATACATGTCTGAATGTTTCTACATGTATTTGAATGTTTCTACATGTGTGAATGTGAGAATTGAATTGATGTTTGAATGTATCTACTTGTGTGAAAAAATATTTGTTGATTTTGCAGGTTTGTGGCCTGTTTGTAGGCTGATATCAATGGATGTCGTAAACCTACAGTTCATAAAACTGAACTGTAGGTTCTCATCCTGCTGACCAGCCACAGCAGGCCTGCAAACTAATAAGAAAAAAAAATTAAAGTATAGACATCGATTATTTATAGAACACCGTCATCAAAGGCCTACAGCGTCGGTTATTTGATAAAAACCGACGCCTAATAGGACAAACAACCCGGCCGTGCAGGAAAGCACGGCCGTGGTGGAAAAGGCGTCGCTTATTCGTATAAAACCGACGCCTATAGTACTAAACACGGCCGTGCAGCGAAGCACGGCCGTGCTTCGCTGTCTCGTCTGGGTGTATGGCGTCGGTTGTTAAGTTGTTAACCGACGCAGAAAGTGTCCTAGGTGGTGCTCTTTTTTGTGGAGTGAACCTTATAGACGTCGGCCAACTATATATAACCGACGCCTATATGTCATATAGGCGTTGGTTAGAAAACCGACGCTGAATAGTTCGACCTTTAGCGGCGCTCACATAGGCGTCTCTTGAAAACCGTCGTCAAAGGGGGTTAAACAACCAACGCCAAAGGTTGTTTCTGTAGTAGTGGTGATTGGGAAGGCACCCGACAAAAGAGAAAGGAAAATAAAAAGTATGTGTTACAAAAACTGTTCTAAGATGGCAAGATAAGAAAAGCATGCAAAAGTAGGCTAGGGTTCATCATAAGATGAAGATAATCAAGAGAATGAGGCCACATATATAAAAAGAATATTTCAATAGTTGCTTGCCATAAATAATATATAACCAAGATTTTACATGTATGATTAATATTGATTATCTTAACTATGTAGGGTTGAGCACCTACCGGACCTTCAACCAAAGGGTGAGGGATAGAATAACACATTCTCAATCACCTACACACATTTTGTGTGTGGGGGAGAGTATCACATTCCCCAGGGGAGAAATAACACATTCCCCAACTATGGGTGGTTGTACATACAAGTACCACTACACTAGTTAATTAGTCTAATAAAATCAACATGCTAGAATAGATGGCAAGTAACAACAATATCAAATAGAGCAAAGCAGTGGGGTACTAAGACCTAAGGATAATATTCCAAACTGATCATGAGGCAAGTATAGCAAGAGAACCATGAAGATAGGATATAAGGTACAAATAAGCCTCATTATAGAAAAGCATAGGTGAAGGAACAAATAATTCCCAACTGAGGTGTATTAAGCACATACCTTTAATCTTTAGATTCCTAGAGTGACTTTTCATTACTTTTACACGAGATCAGATCCACTTTCCCTAATATGATCATCATATTTATGTATTAGATATATGTATATTCATTAAACGCTTAAAACCTCAAAACTATCGAATTTTTCTACAAACGATCGATTTAGACTAAAAAAACCTCACTACTATCTTAGTTACGTTCTTCTGATCAAAATAACATATATGTTTGTGTATTTTTGAGTTACTGACATTTTAGGGTATTTTTCATATTTTTAAGTAATTTAAATCATCCTTAAAAACACATATTCGAAAACATCAGAATCAAACCACAAAAGTATTTTTGTTATATATATCTCATTCTCCCGATTCCAAAAAATATTTTATTTCTATTTTTGGACAAACGAGTAAAAAGATATCAATTTTCTAAAAAGCACCAATCAGAAATTGCCACATAGGCACTTTGTATCAAACACAGAGAGAGAGAGAGAGCCTGGGCCCACCTGCTGACTTGGCCCAATAAGGGGCAGCCAAGTCACGTGGTCAACGTCCGGGTTTGACTCGTCTGAAATAAAACAAAACTAGATGAAAGACGGTTATGCCCTCGCGCGAAAACAAAACGAAGAAGAAAGGAACTGAGGGCAAAACAGTAAAACGAGGTTGGGTTATCCCCTTCCTCACACCCGCACGCCATAGCTGCTGCCACGAGCAGCTGGCTTGGGGGAAACTTGGGCGAAACCGTGATACTAGACCAAACTGGACGTTTAGATATGCGAAAGAAAGAGGAAAACGATAAGAATTCATCAGTACCTTTAATTTGAACGAAGACGCAGAGACGAGAGAGACAGAAGCGCCGCAAGACTTGAGACTTCGGCGGCTAGACAAGGGTCGAAACGTCCACCAAATGTGAAATCAAGGGTATGGTTTAGTTGCTAATGTGTCGGAGGACCTAGGGGTATGAATATTTATAGACAAGGTGACCTAAACTAGGGTTTAGGTAGGTGAAGGTAGAGGGTGGCGGCGCCCATGTTGGGCATTTCCCTAATACTTGATTAAAACATGTGATCTTGTGCTAGTTGGATGAGAAATTGAATTTGCAATCCAAAGCAACTTGTTTCGCGAAGTTTCGTTGAGAAACGAGGGAGATATGGTATCCGAAAAAATCAGAAAAACTCGTAATTACTGTTCATGCGCGACCAAAGTAGAAGATGAATTATCATTTAATACAACTTGCTAAACTTTGATCTTTTGGTACATTTAATGTATGAACATTTATATAATTATTTAAAGGTGCAAATAAAGTCCAAATAAACTCAAATTTGGTATTTGTATTTATTTTTGGGTGAGGAATCCGAATATAAAATTAGATTTGACTTTTGAGAAAGTTAGATTATTTAATTAAGCCAATTACCATTTTCTCTTTCCTCTCTCATTAATGACTATTAGATTCTCCAAAAATTACAAAACTTCACCCATAACTCATATTAAGTATTTTAGTCACGAATTTTGTATTATTTCCATTTGTTGAAGTCGTTTGTTATTTTAAATAATGATTTAAAAGTTTTGTACACTTTCTCTCTCCTTAATTTATCTTCTCATCAAATATTTTCCAAATTGATTCAAAATTCATATAAAGGTCTATTTTAACATGTAAAACACGAATTTGGCATTCATATATTTTTTTGAAGACTTTTAATATTTTATTTAATTCATTTAAATTTCATCACTTATTTAACCTTTTAATTTATTAGAGGCATCTAGAAACCTTCTAAAAATATAAAACTTGGTATACAAGTAATAATAAACGTTAGGATCACGTTTTTTTGCATTAATTAATTTTTATCAACATATATTTAATATTTTTGATCTTTAAATCATTTTCTCCCTCCTGAATAAAACAAAATATTAAACATTGACCAAATTGAATGCAAATTTGCCCAAAGGATTATTTTTGTGTGTAGAATATGAATTTGGAGTTATTTTTCTGATTTGATATCACTAAGTATTTTATTTTACTTTATTGGCCTATTTCATATTTTCTTTTGATAATGACATTAATATTTACATTTATGTTCCACTTTAAATGATACTTGGCCATTAAGCAACTTTTAAGTCAAGAAAACGAAATTGATATATTTATTATCCAAATTATCTTATTGGGTTTCTATTTAGGATTTTTGGAACAATATATTCCTCATTATCTTCTTTTATCCAAAATATTCCATATTATCCCCAATTATTGCATTTATCATCTCCTTTATTTATATTTCGGGATTTTCTTTCTTTTTCATATTTTAAAAAGCACTAGAAAGTTCTAGGACGAAATATTTTATTATATTTATTACTTAAGTGGATATTTTGCATATTAAACCCATTACTAAGCTTTCACTGAGGTATTTGTGCATAAACCCAAATATTGAGAGAAAAGGTGAACAAATATTTATTAAACCATCATATTGTCCACAAATTAAATAGAAAGGCCAAAGATGATAGAAATGAAAGGAAAAGATGGAAAAGAGGACCAAAAAGGTAAAAAGTCTAGAATTCAGTATGTTACACAATCATACTTAACTTCTTTCATTAATCATCATCAATTGATTATTAACGTAAGGTATTACCTTTCTCACAATAGTAGTACAAGTTTGTCTCTCTTCCTTATTAAAATATTGATTTCAACATACTTATTACATTAGTTGAATCCACTTTATTGTTTATCATCCCCATACTTAGTAAAGTGCCTTATTACTTCAAAATGTATCAACCAGTTATAATCAAAGTGTACCAACCCACACTCATCTAGGTGTATCGGCCTACACTCATCAAGGTGTGTTGGCCTAGGTGTATCAGCCTACATACTAAACCTTTTGTCAACCTAGATAGATGTGTTTCCATTGGCTAAGACACATGAAATGGTATTGGTTTAGATGTGCTTGAAGTATATCAGCCATAGTGTATCCTTATGTCTTGGCCACACTATCACATTGTGTATCAGTCCCTCAATTAACTACTATGTTGCCCATACTATCATCTAGTGTATCAGCCACACCATCATATTGGGATATCGGCCTCTTGGGTTTGAGTTGTCTCAGGTTAGTCCTCATCAACACCTTTTATTCTTTCATCTATATGCCTCACCACTACTTGGTGTGTCGACCGAGACCTCAAGGGATGTGTTTCCCACACCTTCACATGGTGTGTTGGGCTAAGTGTGTCTCCCATCACACATGTGTCAGGCTAGGGGGATATCGAATTGTGAGTGTATCAGATTAGGGTTAGGGTTGGTCATGACAGTCTCTATACTCAACTGAGGCATCATAGTTTGATACTCCATCTTACAAAACATTCCCTTTGCCATGATGAGTTAGTATTAATATGACATATCATTTTATAGTGTCTAGCATATCGTCCTAGATCCTCTAGGTCATGACGGATCAGCAACATATCAATTTTAGGCATCACAAGTCATGATGGTCGTCCATGTTATAGTGCAAGTGTATTAACTCAGCCATCTTCCAGATATCAGCCTACCCTATTCTTCAACCTTAGGTGATAGGTTAGAAAATAGTAAGGGAGGTAGTCCTACACATATAACAAATCAATAGGATGTTAGGAATTTATGTGTATTCATTTACATTCATACCACTTTGTATCGGGTTAGGGTTTCCACAAACTGATATTAGTGTATGCATAGAGTTTTCCATAATCTTCAAGCTCCAACCCTTCATCCACTACTACTCTATTTTAGGGACAACAACCCAGACCATATATCCATTAGAAGTCATAGAACCATCATTCCAACTAGAAAAGTCAAAGTAGAAAAGGAATCATCAATTATTGAACGAGAGAGGGTGAATAATAATAAAGTTGAGTTCAAGTTATATATAACCCACCTCAAGATCACCACTAAAACTTCAAGATTCAAAGATCCACATTCCCAAGGGTGAAGAAGACTTATCAAAAGTCCAAGAATTGATCATAACACCTCTATATGAAAGGAGATACCATATTAAGGAAATTGGTGGAGAAGGAATGAATGAAAGGAAATCATGATATGAGAAACATAGTCTTATTAAGGTTAAGAATGATCACGGGTTCACCTTGGGAAAGTTTCTCAACTATCCCTATTCTCCTTTAGATCTTAGGGTCATGCACCAAGAAAGAGATTATTAAGGGGTCAAAAGGTTTAATAGGAGATGAAAAGAGGGGTATATATAGTTGAGGATCATGAAAGAGAGTATGTGTAAGGTGTCATAACCATATGTACATGGGTGACATGGGTCCAGGCATGGTGACACCTTGTAACCACATTTATCTTGACATGAAAGACTCATATGGATAGTCCAAGGGTGAGATATCAGCCATTGGGTATCTTTCTTGACAAGATATCACAACCCAATATCACATTATGTGTAAATCGATACAACTTTTGCAAGGAAGTCTTAAACTGATAGGCTTCACCTATTTGAGGTTCTTTTCCTGACATTAATGATTCCAAAAAGTTTCTAAACCAATAGGGGACTTCCTACATGGTTTCTAAATCGATAGGAAACCCCATATACCCTTCAAAACTCGACACACCCTCATCTAAAGTTCAAGATACTTAACATTCTTTGGTTCTTTCACCACCAAGAGTGCTATCACTCAACCCAAAACTCAAACAAGTCTCCCCCTCCTTTATGTATCCTCAAGACAATTCTAAAAGAGAGTAGGGACACTCTAGATGTGGTAAATTGCACACCAACCCCATATATTGGGTAATTTGCAAGTTGTACCAAAACTATCATATGCAACACAAACATTCTTCAAAAATGGTCAAACTTGAAACTTGAGCTCTCCTAAAGTCTTAATTACTTTTAAAAAGATTAAGACAAGGTTATAATTATCTCACTTAGGAAAAACTTCTAGGGTTATCCCAAAATCTAGGTCAGGGTCCTTACAAGTTATAAACCCCTAACAAGGATTTTGCCCCTGAAATCCTTGGTGAAAGGAGATGGATATTACTTATGCATTGCACCTTCAAACTTTCTAATAGTTCCTTGAAGTCAGGGAGATATCATAAGACTTGACAAACATAATGTTCCTCCATCCAAGGTCAACACAAGATTTGTTGTATAAGCTACATACTTTAACTTATACTCTCCATTATTGGTTGCAAAAATCAACCCAATGCCTAAGTGATACTTTATTAGCTGTAAAAGCACTATGCATACTTATCCTTATTTATCTAAGGAGTCAATTCCTTCTTATGTATCACCTTCTCAAGTTATCATATCATATGATAAGATTCTCAAACTTGAAGGTTCACCCATACCCTTTTAAAACGTTACCATGTTTTCTTTCAAAGAAAGATAAGATATGCACATGCCAATTACTTTAGATTACAAGACCTACCATACTTCCACTATGCTACTCTAATTTGTGGATTTAACACAAAGCTCACATATGATTTGTACCAACTGGCATTCTATTACGTACACTTCCAGCTATACTTTCTTTTCAACTAATCTAGATAAAGATAAGAAACTCTACACATCGGTGTACATCCCTTCATAATCCTCCTTACTTGCAAACCTAATAGGTGTACTCCACGGGTTTGCACTCAACCTAATGAACTTTACCCAAGAAGATCTTGCAACTATCTCTTCAACTAAAGCATCCTCTCCATTGCCATCTTATCTGGTGCATAAACCCATAACAAGTGATACACTATAGGTGGAGTACCTATAGCCATATTGATCTCAAAATCAATCCTACTTAGGTAGTCAAATACTTAATAATCTTATTAAGAGACAAATTTTCAGGTTTACACACAACTGGCACTTCTTGGATACTAGGATTCCTCACCTTGGAATCTCTCACATGTGCTAAAAACACTTCACATCTTTCTATCATCCACCCTAAGTTGTTACTGCCAGACCCAAACATATTAGAAGAACCTTCTCAACATCTTTAAGGATCATAAAACATCAATATTCTCAGATGTCACCATCATGGAACTAAAGTCGAAGCCCTAGATGATACTTTTGAAGTATCCATCTCAAGGTCACTTCAAAACCATGTATATCAAGTGATATGAGACTTCACTCCAACATCACATCCCTAGAAAGGAAGTATAAAGGAAACATGCTTCCCCTCATTACCACAACATCATCTAGGAATTCATTATAGGGAAATGGAGGTTACCAATCTACCTTGGTTTTTATACAAGTTTACATTGCTCATGTATCATTCAATTTGTTTTCATCTTGGTTTCCTTGCCATTGGCATAGGAACTGTGAACATGATTACATGTCATTACTTCTTTGACTTTTGTTCTTCATGTTCATGAACATTTCCTTATTTTACTACATTTTGCATTTCAACATCTTGGGAAGGATCATTATTCTCTTCACATTCTTTATTGAGCAGGGATTATCTTCTTTGTTCCATGTTTACATATCATAGGAATTACTCTTTATACTTTCTTATATTCATAGGTTGGTTTGAGACTAACTTAGGTTCCACTTTATCATAATTTAGAATGTGGTAAGAATTTATATTCCATATTCCCGATTTCATAATGCCCTTTAGATTGCATCAAAATGACTACTTGATCAGAGTAATTAAAAAGATAGTAATCTAAAAGTTCCATACTTAGAATGTGGTAAGTATGGAACTCTTAGATTACTATCTTTCAGATTACTCTGATCAAGTAGTCATTTTGATGCAATCTAAAGAGAATTGTGAAATTAGGAATACGGAATAGAAATTCTTACCACATTATAAATTATGATAAAGTGGAACCTAAGTTATTCTCATACGAACCTATGAATATATAAAGTATGAAGAGTAATTCTTATGATATGTTAATAGGGAACAAAGAAGATAATCCCTGTGTAATAAAGAATATGAAGAGAATAATGATCCTTCCCATGATGTAGAAATGAAAAATGTGGTAAAACAAGGAAACATTCATGAACATGAAGAACTCAAATCAAAGAAAAAGTAATGACATGTAATCATCTTCACATTTCCTATGCCAATGGCAAGGAAACCAAGATGAGAACAAATTGAATGATACATGAGAAGTGTAAACTTGTATAAAAACCAATGAAGATTGGTAATCTCCTTTTCCCTATAACGAATTCCTAGATGATGGTGTGGTAATAAGTGGAAGCATGTTTCCTTCATATTTCCTTTCTAGGGATATGATGTTCGAGTGAAGTCTCATATTACTTGATATACATAGTTTTGAAGTGACCTTGTGATGGATACTTGAAATGTATGAGCTAGGGATTGGACTTTACTTCATGGCGGTGACATCTGAGAATAGTGATGTTGTATGAACCTTAAAAGTATTGAGAAGTTTCTTTTGATATGTTTGGGTCTGGAAGTAACTGTAGAGGGTGGATGAGATAAAGATGTGATGTATTTTTGGCACATGTGATAGATATCAAGGTGAGGAATCCTAGTATCCAAGAAGTGCCAGTTGTGTGTGAACCCGAGAATATGTCTCTTAATAAGATGATTAAGTATTTGACTACCTAAAAAGGATTGACTTTGAGATCAATTTGTCTACAGGTACTCCACCTATAGGGTGGGTGTCACTTGTTAGGGGTTTATTCACCACATAAGATGAGGACAAAAAGGATGCATAAGTTAAAGAGACAATTGCAAGATATTATTGGGTAAATTTCATTAGGTTGAGTGCAAAACCTTGGAGTTGTAAGGAGTGGGAGCCGATAGTGGACCCACTCAATGGTAAAACATGAGCCATGAAATATTTAAGCAGCAGAAAACATAACTATTCACAAAGTTACAAAACATTCTCATGTACA
Organism: Alisma plantago-aquatica; assembly: GCA_963693085.1. Lineage (NCBI taxonomy): Eukaryota > Viridiplantae > Streptophyta > Magnoliopsida > Alismatales > Alismataceae > Alisma > Alisma plantago-aquatica. The sequence goes on along the minus strand of OY856410.1, from coordinate 856,222,970 downwards.
TAACTTTCTCACCCTAAGGGTGGTACATAAAGTAAAAAGATTACATCTATATACACATAAGTCCCTATGAAGAGGGTAACAACACTATCTCAAGTTGTCCTTATGTCCACCAATTTGCTCATTATCATCCTAAGTCTCTGCCCTATGAAGAACCTACACCTGGGTGGAGGGAACACCCAGAAAATTGGAAATAAGGTATGTAACAAAAAAGGTTGAGTATGTACATTAGAAGATTAACTAGCTCATTAATTATTGCAAAATAAAAGTAAGATGTTCCCAACAAAAAGGGGTCCATTAAATCTGGGAAAGTTTCAATGAGAAGTAACAAGAGAATAAATTTCCAAAAAATGAGGTCGTATAATTAAACAATTAAAATCACCACTCTTGCCATTATTAACCATCCAATCATATAAATATTCGCATGTTGATATATTTGACTAAAGTAACTATAGTAGGGTCACACCACCATTGAGTCATTGACCTAAGTAAAATGGGTGGAAGTAGTGCACCCTAGGTAGAAGTAGCACACCTCAGTAAATATCAAGGTGGAAGTAGCACACCCCCGGTGGAAGTTGCACTCCCTAATGGTTACACATAAGCATCTACGATAGTTAAACTAGTCAAATTAACTAACATGCATAAATAGTGTGAAAAGAAACACCTTTCACAAACATATGTGGCATGATTTAAGAACAATAGTAGGTGGGGTCAATGACCCAATTCGACTTGATAATAGAAATTTTAGAAGAATACAATAAGTCCAATTGAGAGTATATGAAATGTAGAACAAATGGAATAAGAGAAAGTATTTCAAAAGTTCCCTCATTATGGGAAAATTTAGTCATATAATGCCCAGTTATAAATAGGAAGGACTACTTGATGGAGCTTCCACTTACGTGGAATTGCATGCACCACTAAAAATCCTAAAGATGGTAAGTCTTTAGGTTTAGCCTTGCTTATACTAGATCGAGAACTCCACCCACGTATGCTATGATATGTGGAAGTCTTATCGTAGTATAGTTAAGGGTCGAATCCACGGGACAACGGTCTTGTTGGGAGCAACAAGATGGAAAACGTTGGAATTTCACTTAATCTCTTATTAGTTGGTATTTAAATAAAAAAGGTGGGTTTAGTTGTTTTTAAACTAAGAGCAAGTAAAGTAAATCAAAGAAGTAAATTTACAGATGTCAACAATGATAAAAAGCCACTAGGATGTGATCGATTTTCACCGCCACTACACACGGATCAAAACATGCAACCTAAAACACAACCTGCAAAAAGAGCCCAGACAGCTAGTATCTTTGTAGATTTAGCTTCTTTTCGGAGAGCTAACTGCGAAGGGTGCGGGGATGTTGCAAAGTCAGCCATCCCCGAATGAATGGTCACCTACTTTGCATCATTCCCTTCGCAAAGTGAGTTCCTCGACTTACCAAGGCTATACTTTCATACGTCAATTGATTCCATTTCATAGTATGGAAGTACAACATTGGTAGTGAGTTTACTTCACTTCTTGAAAAACACTCCTAGATACCAAAACAGATGCATGGTGGATACATGCATCATGAACTAACTATCAATCAAATTTCGAATCTAGTAGTACAATCATAGACAAATCATACTAAAAGATAAAAGATAACACAAGTTGGTGATCAAGCAACAAGCATTCATTAAGCGATTGATGTTGAACTAAAAAGAGAGAACTCTATATTGCAAACTATGGATTACATTACATGAAATGAAAACATGGGTTGCTGGGCTACTCCCCACACCCTAGTGAAAGAGACTACTCGCTCATGTCTAGGACAAAGAAGGAGGCGAGAAGAGAGAGAAAGCGTCATCCCCACAAAGGAGAGAGGAAAGTCAACCCCTTGGAGGGAGGGAGAGAGTGTCGATCTTCAATCTTCATAGGTTGCTCGACGATGAGGTCTCCTCTTCCCACCTTCTTTGGCAAAGAGAGAGAAAGCAGCTTCATGATGGAACATGGATCTCAGACCGGCAGCCTTTGGGCGGAGGATGGAAGTTGGAATAGCTCTGGAGTCGTGGAGGCAGCCTCTGGGCGTCCAAATGGTTTGGACAATTTTGGATCCAAATGGTTTTGAAGACCGTTTGGATTCTGAAACCGTTTGGACTCTGAAACCATTTAGACTCATGCAGTCTTGGGACCGGTTGACTCCATGCGGTCTTAGGACTGGTTGACTCCATGCAGTCTTGGGACCTATTGGCTTCATGCGATCTTGGGACCGTTTGAGTCCATGCAGTATGGGGACCATTTGGCTTCATGCGGTCTTGGGACTGTGTGAGTCCATGCGGTCTGGGGACCGTTTGGCTTCATGCGGTCTTGGGACCGTGTGAGTCCATGCAGTCTGGGGACCATTTGGCTTCGTGCGGTCTTGGGACTGTGTGAATCCATGAGGTCTGGGGACCATTTGGCTTCATGCGGTCTTGGGACTGTGTGAGTCCATGTGGTCTGGGGACCGTTTGGCTTCATGCGGTATGGGGACCGATTGAGTATTTTATGATTTTTTTGTGTCTTTTTCTATAAGTGAAAAGGAGAAAAGTTAATCTAACAGTATATTTGCGATAAGAGAGGATAGTTAGGGATTTTGTCTAATTTTATCTGAGAAAGAGTGTGGAAAATTGAAGAAAAGAACTAAGATAACATCACAAAAATGGAGGTTATCACCCCCCTAAATTAGAGTCTAGCTTGTCCTCAAGTTAGATATATCTAAGGCATGTAGCGGAGAGGTGATTTTATTTAGTTAGGGTTTCCATACTCTTGCTTCAGTTCTAAACCTGAGATCTCCTACGGTCGTATCAGAGCCTTTATCTTGCCTTAAATCTTTCAGGTACTGAGAGTTCCTTGGATCTCAGGTTCTTTCCATATCTCAAAGTCTGCATTGGAACCACTTTTTGTTTGGTGCATGTCGTTGACTCTAATCAGCTTTATACTTTCTCTGAAAATCCTACTGGAAGCTAGAGTGGGTATGAGGGTTGGCTAAAGGCTTAAAGTGTGAATCCCCCTTAAAGGGGGGGAGGGGTTGTCTATGCTTTTAGGATCTCACTACCGGGCACAATACATCTGCCTTCTTGAGGGTAGTTGAATGTATCGGCCGGGCAAGCCCTTTATCATCCTTTCATATATTTAGATACCTTAGGGTCTTACTATCGGGCACGACACATCTGCCTTTGTGAGGGCAGCTGAATGTACTGGCCGGGCGAGACCTTCATTGGTTCTCTATATAGATCCTTATTCATGACACAACTCTCATAATTTTATTTGGCACTCTGGATTTTATTTGTAAAAACTCACAAGCTTAGGTTATGGGTTTTTTTGGGAAATTGTTTGGGCAGCCAAGCCTCTTTTATTTGAAGAGAAGAAAGCTGTTCTTAGAGTTTCTTAACATGCACTTATTTGGTTTACTTGCGAGACTTCTTGATTTGGATTTGACCTGATATCCCTCCCATCCTTGAGAGTGATTGGCTTATTTCGTCCTTGATGCTAACCTGCGGGGAGTCTGATGTAGAAATGAAGCAAAAGCATGAGAATTCAAAAGTGAGGATATTTTATTAATTCGCCATTACATGTCTAAGTGTTATTCTTATTATTACTTTTTGAGGACTAGATGGATTCTAAAGTTGGTTAGAGATGACTTTGTTCCAAAAGGGTTGTTCTTCTTGCGAAGTTTATTTTAACAGGGAAGACAAAAAATTGCGCTAAGAAAACTATAAGAAATGAAAGAAAATGTAGGAAGGGTTTGGAAATGATACCTCACCCTTGTCAGTGTACTCCCCCCTAACTTATCACTCACTCTGTCCTCAGAGTGTCAAAGTGATAGGTGGAGAAGGACAAGGACAAGGGCGTCAGGCTTCTGTTAATCTCGAGTTTGCCCCTAGTGTTCTGAGTAGATTAGCTGCAAACTTCCCGCGTAGGGCGTGGTAATCCACGTCTGTCATATCCTCTACTGGTCTTTGAAGGACCATGATGGTGTACATCCAGTAGAGGGCGTGGAAGCCATAGTCGTTTGATTCCCGAATTTGTTGGGGACATTTATGGTTGAAGGATGGGCGATGAAAGTTTTCTTTATCGTATGCCCTCGTGTGCTGACTTAGAATATCGATTAGTCTGTCTGCACATTCCTTCGCCACTTCCTCTGTGGGCATCTTTGGTGTCACTACATATTTCTTCTGCCGTGGATTGAACTGGCTGTCAGAACTGTTATAGATGGTAGTTGTTCCTTCGGGTAAGTTTGTTGTCAGAAGCATCCAGTGCTCATGGTGAAGGGAGGGTAGCATGATAATCTTCGGTGTTGTATGTTGTAAGAAGGAAATTAGTGCTTCAGTTGTTCCGAAGTTCTTCAACTTTAGGAGATCGTCCTTCATATATGCGGATGCCATATAGTTTGTAGGGTGATTCCGCCCAAGAAGAAATTGATAGGGAGCCATCAAGCTCACGGATAGAGACCCTTTGAATTGTACAGTTTCTCGTAACGCGTCTGCCATGACCAAAATGTCACCGGACATGAAAATGAGGTCATCTTTCTCGGCGTAAAGCCTTGACATGATGAGACGTAGTTCATTGTCAGAGAGACTTTTGCAAGCACTGAGGTCAAAATATGGGAAAGTGAGTGCTATGGCAGATAGAGGCACCATTTGTGATGGAGATCTCCTAATGGTTGCCCCAGTCAAAAGATCTATGTCCCCTTTATCATGCACCAAATCAAAGTGGGAAGGGTCCCATTTTCTTTGCTCGGGAACTATGGCTGGTTGTTTGTTTTTCTCCAATTCTTTTAAAGTTTGTCTAAAAGGTCGCCATTGCGGACGTTGGATTGCTGAAAAGAGGTAATAGGGGACGTCATCTGGTGCCATTGTCGGGTCCTTGAAGAACCTTCTATCACAAATAAGATCCATGGCATAACGTCCTCGTAGGGAGTGAAAATCTTCGACGATCATCTCCGTAAATGGGATTTCTTGGTTGAGCGCTTGAATGTGACATATAGTGCAAAAAGCGCAATCCCCAGATCCCTCAGTTGTTTGGACTTGCGGGTTTATTATTTGGAACCAGGGTTGGCTCCAGTCCTGACGGAGGGACGGGCGTGCAGCCCAAATTAGCTTAAGGAGCCGGAAAGGTATACATCTTGCCTCTCCTACATCTTCTCCAACAAAATTTATTGTTCCGGCTGGTAGCTCAGTGGTGCAAAAATTGTATACCTTGGCGTCCCGAGCCTCGGTGTCCACAATCATAAACAATCAGTGATCGGAAACTTGAAATGGCACGGTAAGATATCGTGCCCTCCGTGCTAAACCATCACGTAGCCGCTCGATTGACTTTGCTCGTATTTCTTTGTATAACAAGACGACAGAAAGAGCAGGTGAGGCGTTGAATACTGGTTGCTTCCTCTTAGAGATTTTATAAACTTCTATGCAGTTGGCAAGTAGGACATGGAAGATTGCCATTCACATCGTTGACCGTGGTCGCAGGATGTTACGGAAATCTTCACGTGCCAACTTGCGCTTAGTCTTTGTATTGTGTTAGATGATGTCTCCCCCCTCTTTGGCATCGTCGACAATAGTGTTCAGGATAAAGATGTTCTGAGCATCTAGTGTAGAGATGGTTGCCATATCTAAATCATGCATCTTATGCGGTAGAGGTGGTAGCAGGGGAAGCTCCCGTGGAGGGGGTGAAGAGGTTTGTTCCAAATCTTCTATATAGCCTTGCAGATCTTCATCTGAATCGGAAGCAGAATCGAGTTATTCATCTGTATCTAAACATACTCATTTTGATTCTTCCGGTTCTGCCGGAAAGGGCACTGATTGGTCAAGTATGGAAAAATGCTGAGTGGCACCTGCTGGTGGGCTTGCGTTGGTTCCTAAAATACATTGGTGGAACTCAGTAAAAGCTGCGTCTTTTGCAAACTCCCCTATGGATCCCAAAGTAGAGTAATCGAGGAATTGGTCCCCATATGATATATTTACATTTTCATTGTGGGTGGGGGACTTGGGATGATGTCCACCTTCTTGGTGGTCTTTGTCATATCCTTTCTGAGAAGGTTCTACTCCTTGGTTTGGGCCCTCCCCAGCATTGTCGGGGACATCAGATTTGTCATCTGAGGAGGTGGTATCGTTGTTAGAATCGGCTGAGGAGTCGGACTCATCTTCATCTTCATTGTCGCCTTCTTTGTCAGTTGCTGCTTTGTCTTTTAGCTTCTTGTGTGCTGTCTTTTTGCATTACCGATGGATGGTTTGTAACTCGTCAAACACCACTTGCACATGCTCATGTGTTTCGAGCAGTGCGTCGTGTTTTTCCTTGAGATCTTTGTATCGGCCCTCGGCAGAGAGGAGTCACGCTGAAAGATCTGTTACTGTATCTTGTAATTGTTGGATTGTATTTTTTTTCGACTCCTCTTGGCGATTGTTAAGTTGGGCGAGAGTGTTGCTTATGGTATCCAAGAACGTGTTAAGAGCTGTTTGTTGTTGCTTGAGCTCGCAGAGGGTCTCAGGCAGAGGTTGAGTCTGTGTAGAGATCTCATCGACTTGCTTGGCCATCGCTTCATGCTGGCTTTTTACCCCAAGGATCAGCTCGGGCAAGTTGTTGAAGTGGCTGTCGATGTGATCAACTTTCCTGGCCACTACATCTTGTTCTTGCTGAACACCTTGGAGGATGCTTGGCAAGGCACGGTTCTGTTCATTGATCTTGGCTACCTATTTAGATAGTTCCTACACACAAGAAAAAATGGAGTTCATTATGTTAGAAGGGTCGGTGAGGAGGTTTCAGATGGTGTCAAATTGCCGTCTGAATTCCTCACGACATTTGTGAAAGGGACCCCAGTTATGGAAGGGTGGGATGGTTGGGGTCTGGTTGGGAAGGGTGTAGTGTCCTGCGGAAGAGACACTATTGATGGTTCTGCGAACTGTGTGGTGATTGTAGATGGTGTCACCAACGGTGCTGGGGTGGTGGTGGATGGGAAAGGTGGTGATGTTGCTGGTGAAAATGGTGGGATTGATAGTGGTGATTTGTTCTTCGAGGAGGGTGGTTTCTGCTTCTGGATGCGGTTTAGATGTTGGTGTCCTCGACAGCTATTGTTTCTACGAAAGTCTTTTGGAGGGCCGTTTTACAAGAATTTTAGTTACCCTAGCTGTCGGGGCGGTTATGCTAAGTTTCATTTTCCCCACCTTTACTTTTTTCTCTGGTGCTTTGACCGTAGCTATGAGTTTTGTAAGCTCCTCATAATTGAATAGGAGCTTTTCCTTGTCGTAATTTGCAAGCTCCGGGAGCGGTAGTAGTGTTCTAGAGGATTTGACTGTAGGGCAGAAAATGTAAAATAACTCGGCATCCTTGTCTTTGATGATGTAGGATTTTTCAAAGTTTGTTCGTTTGTTAGGATGTCGCCCTTTATCTATGTACATCTTGGTAGAGGTCTGTCCATCTTGAGGTATTTGATGATGGATGTGATGTGACCTCCCATGCAAATTTCCTTTCCCGGGGCGTAAGCGGATAGCTTCTAGATCATATGACATCCAATGTTGACTGGCATCCCATGTAGAATTGACCAGAGAATGAAAAGATCCGAAATCATGAAATTCCCTCCTCCTGTCCTGGGGAAGAGTGCGCCTGTGAGAATTTTATGTAAAGTGCACACTAATCCAGATTGTATGTTGGAGGCCTTGCATGTCTTTGCCTCGTAGGTGGGGATCCCTATCAGGGATTTCCAAAAGTTATGTCTGTTGAAACTAGTGTTCTTTGTTCCAACAACTTTGGCTTTCTGGAGCTGCTCCTGGTTGTCTATAAATATTTCATTCATCATATTTTCTATTATGACAACCTTGCTGCCAACGAGTTTGGTGACCAGCCTACGGTCACCTCCATCCCTTGATCTATCCATAATGTCGATAGGTTCTTTATTTAGATAAGTGAAGAATTCAGTTGTTGGTTCAGTGTAGGAGATCTCAGGTACCAAACACAACCTTGAAAGATTGGTGTTGTCTAGCATGATGAGAATTATGTCGTAGATCCCCATCTTAAGTAGTACGCTGGAGCAGACATACTTTGTAGGTTTTAGGATTTTATCGATGGAGGGAAGGGTGTGTATGTAGAGGTTTTCTGGTGGTGGTGCTGTAGTGGTGATGGGAGGGAAAAAAGGAACAGTGATGGTGGTGGAAGCGGCAGCGGAGGTGGTGGTTGGTGGAATGTGTCCTGCCAGGGTTTGCTCCCTTGCAGTGACAGGATGAACCTGCTTCCTTGCCCGCTTCTTTGGTTGCTGAGTTGTGGTGGCTTCCTGGGCCTTCCTTTTCCCCTTGCTCTTTGTGGTGAGGGATTTCTCCTCAGGAGTTGGCTCATATTCTGAGCCCTCATCGCTGGAGGAAAGTTCTTCTATTTCTTCTTCTGGTGCCTCAACTAGACAGTTATTTAGGCAGTCGATTTCACACAAGACTTTTATGATGTTAACCTTTGGTGGGGCTTTTCCAGTCTTGTTGAAGGTGTCTATTATCTTTTGGAGGTTGGTTCAATCCTCCATGAGTTGCTCCCTTGTCCAGAAGGGAGCGTCTTCGTTTCCAGCTGGTTGCTTTGCTGGTGAAGCCATTTCTGAAAATGGAAAGTCATGTGTTAGAATAACAAGTTTAAAATTAGATTGTATGTGTTTATATGTGCTTTTATGTTTTAGCAAAAAATAGGCGGTTTTGAAAAGCCAAACGGTTTTGGAGACCGTTTGTTTCCAAATGGTTTCAAGACCGTTTGGTCCCAAATGGTTTCAAGACCATTTGGTCCCAAACGGTTTCAAGACTGTTTGGTAGGTGAAGCATCGAGGAGTGGTCGGCGATGAAGAGGACGACGATGGTGAGGAAGGGGGTGCCGCGACGGCACCGAAGATGTCGACGGTTGTAAAGATGGTTTGCAGAGGCGAAAAAAAAAGTAATGGTGTGATAGTATCGCGACGATGTTTGTAGGCGTCGGCGATGGTGGCACGACTACCTTGTAGCTGTTGGTGGAGACGACGACAGTCAACCGAAAAGTGGTGGCACTGTGGTGAGGTCTCCGTGAAGAAACACAGGAACAGGATCGACAGTGGCAGAGGGAACCTGAGTTGTGTGGGAATAGGAAGACATAGGCGATGGAATAGTGCTTGCGCAAGGGTTTTAGAAAGCTCAGGAGTCGAAAGAAAGTAGAAGAAGAAAGAAGGGGGCTAGGGCTATATTTATAGGGATCGGGGGTTGACCCTACAAATTCTCCAGGTCAAACGGTCTGAGACCGAATGGACTCCAAATGGTTTCAAGACCGTTTGGCTCCAAACAGTTTGAAGATCGTTTGGCTCCAAACGGTTTCAGGACTGTTTGGCTAGGTTAAGGTTTAAAGCTTTGTATATTTTTATATTTGTTTTGGTTATGTGAATTTTTATATTTTTAGACTAAAGATGATAAAACTAAATTAAACGAAGGAAACAGAAAAATAAAAAGTGATACTCAAATCTTGGGTTGCCTCCCAAGTAGCGCATGGGTTTTACGTCGCTGGCCCGACGAGGTTTTGATGTTGTTATGATGTTGTTGTGGCGTCTCTGATTTCAATAGTCTATCTCGGTATTTTATCTACTGGAGTGTAGTATTTTTTTAATCGATGGTCATTGACTGTCCTTTCTCCATCATTGTCGTCAACAATTATGACAACTCCAGTCGGGTATATATGTTTGATGGTGAAAGGCCCGGACCACTTCGTGTGAAGTTTTCTGGGAAACAATGTTAGCTTGGAGTTGAAATGGAGGACTTTGTCGCCCATGTCGATGTCCTTCCTTTTTAGATGACCGTCGTGCCACATCTTGGTTTCTTCTTTATAAATTCTGGCACTTTGATAAGCGGTCATTCAGAGCTCCTCTAGCTCTTGTAATTGGAGTTGTATGTTTTCTCAGGCACTTTGGAAATCAAAATGCAGTTGTTTAATGGCCAACCAAGCGTTATGTTCCAATTCCACTGGAAGATGAAATGACTTCCCGTATACCAAACGGAGCGGGGTTGTCCCGCTTGGTGTTTTATAAGCAGTTCGGTAAGCCCAAAGGGCATCGGGAAGCTTGGTGGACCAGTCAGTGCGGTGTCTATTGACTGTTTTTTCTAAGATTGCCTTTAGTTGTCTATTTGAAACCTCAACCTGACCATTGTTCTATGGATGGTAAGGCGTGGCGACTTTATGGTTAACGCCGTATTTCTTTAATAGGGCTTCAAAACTTCGTTCCAGAAAATGGGTCCCTCCGTCGGATATGACAGTTCGGGGAACTCCAAATCTGGGAAAAATGATGTCTTTGAACATCTTAATGACTGGTTTGGAATCGCTAGACACTGTGGGTACAACTTCGACCCATTTCGAGACATAGTCTACTGCAACCAGAATGTAGGAGAAACCAAATGAAGAAGGAAAGGGGCCCATGTAGTCTATCCCCCACATGTCGAAAAGTTCAATCTCTTGCCACATGGTGAGGGGCATTTCATCCCTTTTATAAATGCCACCAGAAAGATGACATTTGTTTCAAGATTTAACAAAATCATGATATTCTTTTTCTATGGTTGGCCAAAAGAAACCTGATTGCAGAATTTTCATGGCAGTTTTCTTCACACTCATGTGTCCCCCAGTGGGGTCGGAATGGCAATGCTCTAAGACGGGGGTGATCTCTTCTTCAGGTAAGCGGCGACGGAAAAGTTTGTCTGCGCAAAGGCGAAAAAGGTAGGGTTCATCCCAGTAGAATTGCTTTACATCGTGGAGGAATTTCCTTTTGTCGTGATGGGAGGCGGAAGGGTGAATGATTCTAGTAGCCAGATAATTAATAATGTCGGCATACCAGGGGAATCCATTGGTAACTTTCATTAGTTGGTCATCTGGAAGGGAGTCTCGGATCAGTACTTTGTCTTCATCCTCGACTTCAATGCGGCTGATATGATCGGCTACGATGTTTTCCACTCTGCTTTTGTCTTTGATTTCCAAATCGAATTCCTGAAGCATCAATACCCAGCAGATAAGTCTGGGTTTTGCATCTTGCTTCTGAATTACATATTGTATGGCAGAGTGGTCAGTATAAAAGATGACCTTGGATCCAATCAAGTAAGAGCAGAATTTCTCGAAAGCATAGATGACAGCTAAGAACTCCTTCTTTGTAGTAGTGTAGTTCTTCTGTGCTTCATCAAGCGTTTTAGATGCGTAGTAGATTACATAAGGTTTCTTGTTGATTCTCTGTCCTAATACGGCCCTTATGGCATAATCGTTGGCGTCACACATGATTTCAAAAGGTTGTGACCAATCTGGGGCTCGTAGTATGGGTGCAGAGATTAAAGCATTTTTCAGAGTTGATAAACTTTGTAAGCATTCTTGATTAAAATTGAACTCAGCGTCTTTGGTAAGAAGTTGGGTCATGGGTTTTGCTATTTTTGAGAAATCTTTGATAAATCTTCTATAAAACCCATCATGACCCAAGAATGCTCTTACTCCTTTTATATATTTTGGTGGCGACAACTTCAAGATGACATTGATTTTTGCCTTGTCGACCTCAATCCCTTTGTCACTCACTCTATGCCCGAGGACGACACCTTCAGTTACCATAAAATGACATTTTTCCCAATTCAGGATGAGGTTTGTTTCCTCGCATCATTGTAAGACTTGTCTAAGGTTGAGCAGACAGTTATCGAAGGAATCTCCATAAACTGGAAATTCATCCATAAAAAATTCCATTATAGATTCTATTAATCCTGCAAAAATGGCAGACATACACCTTTGGAATGTAGCAGGTACGTTACACAGCTCGAATGGCATTCTTCTGAAAGCATAGGTCACAAAGGGGCAGGTAAAGGTAGTTTTTTCTTGGTCTTCTGGGTGTATAGGGATTTGGTAGAACCCGAAATAACCGTCGAGATAGCAAAAGTATTTTTGGTGGGCTAAGCATTCTAGGACTTCGTCAAGAAAGGGAAGAGGGTAGTGATCTTTTCGCGTTGATTTGTTTAGTTTCCTGTAGTCAATACACATCCTCCACCACGTCACAGTCCTTGTGGGAACTAACTCATTTTTGTCGTTTAGCACGACAGTGGTTCCTCCCTTTTTGGGGACCACTTGGATGGGGCTGACCCATTGGGAGTCTGAAATTGGGTAAATTATGACGGCTTTCAATAGTTTGAGGACTTCAAGGCGAACCACTTCTTTAAGATTGGGGTTTAGCTTCCTTTGGTGTTCTGTTGAAGGCTTGAATTCCTCCACCATGGGTAGTCTATGCATGCATAAGGCAGGGTTTATACCTGTCAAGTCAGTTATTTTGTACCCCATGGCCTTCTTGTGCTTCTTTAATTTGTCGAGAAGCCTTTCTTCGTGGTCTCCTGTAAGAGTGGAACTGATGATAACTGGACATAATTTTTCTTTGTCTAAGAAGACATGTTTAATTCCCGTGGGTAGAGTCTTCATCTCGGGAGCCTTGGGCGCTTCTGTTGTTTCTAAAACAGTGACAGATTTGAGCTCCTCAAAGGTGGCTGTCAACGCTTCTTCAAATTTCTCTAAGTGTTGCAAACATTATTGAACCTATTCATTTGCTGAAAATTCGACTTCTGGATTTGTCAAAACATTCTCCAACTCATCAGATGGCTCATATATTTCCAATTGGGACATTTGGTGTATTACATCCAAGAGAAAAACCTCCTCTTGAATGTTGGGACCTTTCATGCTGTTGAGAACTCAGAATTGAATTTCTTCTTTTCCCAATCTTAGAATAATCGTGCCAACTTCAACATCAATAGGCACCCTAGCTGTGGAAAGGAAAGGTCTGCCAAATATTATTGGGTATCTCAGATCCTCCTTGATATCCATAATAACAAAATCGCACGGGACATAGGCATCTTTGCCTATTCTGACTAGAATATCCTCGATAATTCCTAGAGGTGTAGTGATAGTGGAATTAGCTAACTGAATTGTCATCGTTGTGGGTAGCAAGTCAGTGAACCCTAATCGTTTACACATGGAGTAGGGAATAATTGATATGCTAGCCCCTAAGTCAGCTAATCCCTTTTTTCTTGAGGCATTTCCAATAAAGCACTGAATACCGAAGGAACCAGGGTCCTTCTTTTTCTTTGGCATCTTGTTAAGAATGATATCAGAGGTGGTCTGAGCTAGTTTAACGGTCTCTTGCTCCTCAGTAATGTACTTCCTTGATAGCAAAGTTTTTAGGTATTTAGCCCAGGCTGGTACTTCAGAGAGGGCATCGAGGAGAGGGATGTCGATATAGAGTTTCTTCATCGCCTCCTTGAACTTTTGGAATCTAGTGACCATCTTAGTCTCTTTCAATCTACCTGGATATGGTATCCTAGGTTTATATTGCGGGACCTCTGACTCCTTCGGGGCGTGTTCCTTTTCCTTTCCTTTTTCAGTTTCTACAGAATTCTCAGTTGCTAGATTTGGGCTTGCATTTGGAACAAAGACAGATGTATCATCATTATCATGAGTGATCCTTGTAGCTTCGTGAAAGACATGACCTGATCTGGTAGTCACATCATTCAGTTGCTCCGGTCTATTCTGGTCATGTCTTGGGTTTGACTCTGGTTGGCCAGCAAAAGTGCCTGCTGGAGGTTTCAACTGGGCAGCAATTTGTGCTAGTTGAGCCTCTACAGCCTTTTGCTGAGCTTGCTGATTAGCAAGCATAGTTTTTTGCGATTGTAGCATTTGCCCAATCATAGTTATCTCATCAGTCGGTTGGGAAAGGATATTTTTCTATTGAAATTGTTGTTGTCCTTGATGTGGCTGTTGTGGAGGTGGTGCTAACTAAGGCTGCTACAATTGTTGCAGCTGAGGGGGTAGTTGTGGGTGTAGAGGAGGATGGTTGTATTGGTAGTAAGCGGAGGGATACCTTTGATAGTTGGATCTTGGTAGGTTATTTCTAAGGTTCCCTTGATTCTGGTTAAAGTTGCTTTGAAATCCTGGTGGCAGTATATTAGAAGATCCCCCTTGTGTTTGGTGTTGTGGATTGGCAGTCCCCGCATGATTTCCATATTGAAACCCGTGGTGGTTTCTTGGTTGGCTTGGGTTATAGTAAGCTTGTCCCAGTATGGAATGAATGGAATTAACTTGTTCGGGTATCTGTTCGTCAGGTTGTTCGATAATTCGTTCATACTGCTGTTGCGGTGGTTGCATATCCATCATTACATTGTAAAGCAATCCACGTGATAGCGTGGGGTGATCAGATGTGTGGCAAGCTTTACAGGTTCCCATAGCAGCTTTAACTTGTTGAATTTGAGGGTTTTTCTTCTTACCATATTCCCCAAATGAAGCTTCAAGTTCTTGCTGTTTGTGGGCGATAGTCTTTAAAGCTTCAACAATAACCTTCATTTCCATTGATTCCTCATCTTTATAAACCTTGAGGACTCCTTTACCAGACGATCGTCCCCAATTGGATTGGTTCTTAGCTCCAAGAGTGATGATCTTCCAAGCATCTTCATAGTTCTTCCTCATAAAATTTCCTCTAGATGAGGAATCCAGAAATTGTTTGATGTCATCACTCACCCCTCTATAGAATGTTTCTATCAATTGATTCTGGGAGATGCTGTGATGGGGGCACTTTCTTAAAAGCTCCTTGAATCTTTCCCATGCTTCTGCGAGTGTTTCTCTGGGAAGTTGGGTGAAGTGGTTAATCTGTCGCCTAATTTCGTAAGTCAACGAAGGAGGGAAGAACTTCTCTAGGAACTTTTCTTCCAAGGGAGCCCAGGTGGTGATGATTGCCTCCCTATCAAGAGCGTTGTACCAACTCAAGGCCCTTCCAGATAGAGTGAAGTGAAAAAGATGTCGCATTATTGCGTCAAAGGCAACTCCGGCTTGTGGGACAAGTCGGTAAAGTGCCTTGAATCTCTTCAAGTGATCCATGCAGTCGTCTCTAGAACTACCGGAGAATGAAATACCCTGCATGATTTGAATCCATTGCGTGCGGATCTCAAAATGGGGTATGTTGATGATGGGTGGCCGAACTGGGTGATTATCCTCATAGTTCTTTGGGACAGCATAGTCTCGCAGTTGCTTGTTCCTCAACTCTAACTGGGCATCATCATTTTCAACTCGGATGCGAGCTTGTTCTTCAGCTCAGATTTCTACTTGAATTTGAGCACGAGTGTCAGCAATGAGTTGTGCTCTCTGAGCGGCTATGGCGGCGTTGACCCTTTCCATAACTAACACAGCTTGTCGTTGATCTTCATCCATTTGCCTAGCTCTTTGGCTATTGAGTCTAATGCGGCGGTGGAAGCTTCTCTCTACCTCAGAGTCGTACTCTGGATCAGGGGAGAATCTGAGGTTATGCGATGGTTGCATACACGTCTTCTACCTGAGTAGAGGAAGAAACACACTTGTTAGATAATGTGGAAGGTGTGATAAAATCAAGAAGATATGGAGTAATTTTTAAATAAAAGTGAAAAACCCTAACCGACTAGCAAGATGGTAAATGAAATCAAAACGTTCTGTTGTCCCTGGCAACGACACCAATTTTTCATGGAGCTTCCACTTACGTGGAATTATGTGCACCACTAAAACTCCTAAAGATGGTAAGTCTTTAGGTTTAGCCTTGCTTATACTAGATCGAGAACTCCAACCACGTATGCTATGATACGTGGAAGTCTTATCGTAGTACAGTTAAGGGTCAAATCCACGGGTGAACGGTCTTGTTGGGAGCAACAAGATGGAAAATGTTGGAATTTCACTTAATCTCTTATTAGTTGGTATTTAAATCAAAAAGGTTGGTTTGGTTGTTTTTAAACTAAGAGCAAGTAAAGTAAAGCAAAGAAGTAAATTTACAGATGTAAGAAATGATAGAAAGCCACTAGGATGTGATCGGTTTTCACCACCGCTACACACGAATCAAAACATGCAACCTAAAACACAACCTGGAAAAAGATCCCAGACAACTAGTATCTTTGTAGATTTAGCTTCCTTTCAGAGAGCTAACTACGAAGGGTGCGAGGATGTTGCAAAGTCAGCCATCACCGAACGGATGGTCACCTACTTTGCATCATTCCCTTCACAACGTGAGTTCCTCGACTTACCAAGGCTATACTTTCATACGTCAACTGATTCCATTTCATAGTATGGAAGTACAACATTGGTAGTGAGTTTACTTGACTTCTTGAAAAACACTCCTAGATACGGAAACAGATGCATGGTGGATACATGCATCAAGAACCAACATTCAATCAAGTTTCGAATCTAGTAGTACAATCATAGACAAATCATACTAAAAGATAAAAGATAACACAAATTGGTGATCAAGCAACAAGCATTCATTAAGCGATTGATGTTGAACTGAAAAGAGAGAACACTATATTGCAAACTATGTATTACATTACATGAAATGAAAACATGAGTAGCAGGGCTACTCCCCGCACCCTAGTAAAAGAGACTACTCTCTCATGGCTAGGACAAAGAAGGAGGCGAGAAGAGAGAGGGAGAGTGTCATCCCCATAAAGGAGAGAGGAAAGTCAACCCCTTGGAGAGAGGGAGAGAGTGACGATCTTCAATCTTCACAGGTTGATCGATGATGAGGTCTCCTCTTCCCACCTTCTTTGCCAAAGAGAGAGAAAGCAGCTTCAGGATGGAACGTGGATCTCAGACTGGCAGCCTTTGGGCGGAGGATGGAAGTTGGAATAGCTCTGGAGTCGTGGAGGCAGTCTCTGGGTGTCTGAAACCCTTTTTTCTTGAGAGGACCCTCAGGTCTTATTTATAGGCCTTAAGTGAAGTCCAAACGGTTTGGATAGTTTTGGATCCAAACGGTTTTGAAGACCGTTTGGATTCTGAAACTGTTTGGACTCTGAAACCATTTAGAACCATGCGGTCTTGGGACCGGTTGACTCCATGCGGTCTTAGGACCGGTTGACTCCATGCGGTCTTGGGACCGATTGGCTTCATGTGGTCTTGGGACCGTTTGAGTCCATGCGGTCTGGGGACCGTTTGGCTTCTTGCAGTCTTGGGACCGTGTGAGTCCATGCGGTCTGGGGACCGTTTGGCCTCGTGTCGTCTTGGGACCGTGTGAGTCCATGCGGTCTGGGGACTGTTTGGCTTCGTGCGGTCTTGGGACTGTGTGAATCCATGTGGTCTGGGGACCATTTGGCTTCATGCGGTCTTGGGACTGTGTGATTCCATGCGGTCTAGGGACCGTTTGGCTTCATGCGGTCTTGGGACCGTGTGAGTCCATGTGGTCTGGGGACCGGTTGAGTCTCTTATGATTTTTTTGTGTCTTTTTCTGTAAGTGAAAAGGAGAAAAGTTAATCTAACAGTATATTTGCGATAAGAGAGGATAGTTAGGGATTTTGTCTAATTTTATCTGAGAAAGGGTGTGGAAAACTGAAGAAAAGAACTAAGATAACATCACAAAAATGGAGGTTATCACTACTATCTTCAGGGCTAGCCCTATTCTAAGGTTTCAATCACATTTTGTCCTTCTTGACATAAAATTATTTCATATACACATTAGTCTTCAACTATTAGTTTATAATTGAAAACCTAATATTAGTTAACTAATGTAGGTTTAGGATTAGTTATTATTTATTAAAATACCATTAATGGGAATTTTAGGGTTTAGCGAGCCATAGAATCACCTATATAAATTGGTCATATACTCATACATAGATCTCAATGTATATGAGTACAATCAATTGACAATTTTAGAATATAGTATAGTCATATATAGTCAAGCTAACCTATCATTAAGTGTCAATTTTATCAAGATGTAAGTCATATATATATATATATCTATATATATATATATATATACATACTTAAAAATGCACCCTTATATTTAATTCTCTCTCTTTCACCATTTATTCATAATTTGGCCAACATAGTTAGAATAAACATTTTCTTATTTATGATCATCATCAATTATGTAAGTACTTGTATTTCTAATTTGGATTTTCATGAAATGAAATGATTCTAATTGATATTCTCGAATACACCCATAATAAGCCGACGAATCAATAAACCTTGATTACCATTATAATCATGCTTTATTGAATGTCCATCAAAGATTAGAATTTGTAGAACTCAATGCATAGGCCAACACATATCAACTTCTATAAAATAATAGGGTCATTCGATCATTCTAGATATGTTTGTACCCTAGATTCACATGGTTTATAATCTTTGACTGATACATATATATATATATATACTAATGTATCCTACGTAGGGAATGTATGGTATAGAATGGAAGATTGAGATCGTATCAAGTCTCTTTCAAACAACCACTAAACTTGTTAGTCACCGCTTAAGTATTTTTATCAACTCTCATACTTATATGTAAACCAATACTCATACGCAAGATACTAAGTTAAAAGATCAATAATTAGGTTTACTATCCTAATCATGATGCATACAACTTACTCATTATTAACATGCATAAACCATGGTATGTATACTACTGTATAATAGTAAGTCAATTACTTAAGTCTAGATGTATATTGGATGTGGATTTAACCAATCAAAATCATCCTAATCATTATGTGATCATTTTTACTATAATTAGATCATTACATAGCAATGCCCAAGAGACATTGATTAATCCTTGACAAAAAGAGGTATCTTACCTTGATTAAGGTGAATGTTAGTCCTCAGACTCTCTAAATTATGAGTGGAGGTGGTTGTATAAGAATTATACTCGTCTGTACAACCTTTGAACCAGCAAGGTGACCTCGTCGTCATCTGTAGGTCGGAATAAAACTTTGCCGCCACTCCCTTCTTCAGGAGTCAGGTCTGTAATGGTGAGATGGTTCGAGCATACAAAGATCTGACCATCACAGATGTCATCTAGATGTTATGGAGATGGCTATATATTTCCCAAAAACCCATTGCGGCGAGGGGTTTTTGTGTTGTTCTAGCTATCTCAAAGACTATGGCAGGTAAGCATTACTATAGGATCTATATATTATAGTAGTCGGATCAGAGCTAGGGGTTGTGAGGTGGTTGCAACGTCTAACGAATATGACCATGGAGACTAGTAGCCTACAATTTTCTTTGGTTTGATCAGGTCTTCATACTGATAGACAGTACTATAGAAATGGCTTATAACATCACATTTATAGGCATCAGTTGTATACAAGAAATTGATGCCTAAATCATACAATGTAAGTTGAATACACAAACCGACATCTATTTGTGAAGAGCGGCCAACCTAAAATCGACCGCCAAATCCAAAATTTTCCAGTGGAAAAAATTTAACATACGGCGTTGGTTGTTAACTAATTAACTGATGACTAAAGGTTTCTCACGAGATAGAAATTGGGCACATTTTTATCATCAGTTCCCTTGCAATAACCGACGCCTATGTGTTTTCCTGTGTTGTCTACGTGAAAAATTTCAACCCCTTTGGGGTCGGTTTTTTTGTGGTAACCGACGCCTATTGTTATAAGCATTGGTTGTTTTTAATAACCGATGTTGATTGTTAACTTAATAGCACGCACACATAGTAGACTCTTCCCCTTTCTCTGTATCATTGCCAATTGAAATAGGTGTGGCGATTCCACCCCCTGCTCCCTCCTCCTTCTGCGCCGCCGCCTACCGCTCCCTGCTCATCGCCGTTGTGTCGCTCCCTCTCCCTTCTCGCCACCGCCACTTGTTCTCCCTGCTCACCGCTGCCGATGTTGTTCCCTACTCACCGGCTCCCTGCTCGTCGTCGTCGCTCCTCCCAATTGTGACCTGCTCGCCGCTGCCACGCCGCTCATCTTCTTGATCAAAAGGTATGATTCCTCCCCTACCACCGCCTACTTCTCCATTATTGCTACTGTCTAGTTAAGCCTCAGGGTGGCCTAGGTGGACTGGGTGGATGCTAGGGTGGCGCCAAGGCACACCTAGTCTATTGCTGGGTGTTTATTTTTATTTTTAATTAAGTTATTTACTGATTTGTGTTTATTTATGTATTGATTTTGTTATTATTTAATAATCTACTTATTTAACTTTATTTATCCACTGATTTAATTTATTAATCAATTGATCTATATTTATTCATATATCATTTGTATTTATTTATGTACTAATTCAAGAATTAATTGATCGTCTACTAATTTATATTAGTTTATCAACAAATTTGTATTTATTCATCTATTTATTTGTATTTTTTGTCTACTATTTTTTATTTAGTTATCTACTCATTTGAATTTATTTGTGTATTGATTTTGAAATTATATAATCATCTAGTGATGTATCGTTATCACAACCTCATTATGAACCATTAGATCTAGATCTTAGCTAGGGTATCTCTACCGTCCTAACTATGAAATTGGTAACTTGTTTCCTTGTTGAGTATATTGAGAATCCTAATCACCCTTCTTGCTTAATGATGAACTCTAATGCACACTCGTGACATGCTTGGAATGTAAATGATGAACTTTTCCCTAGATTTCCAGTCATGCTTATAAAGACATCAATAATAACCATAACTTGAAAAACTAGGATATGAATGATGAAACTAGGATTGTATGTATAAGAATGACAACACATGTATTTGTTGGCCTAGAAACCCGTCCAAGATTTACTCATTCGGAGTAAATCTTGGATAGTCTCCCATTTGGGACTGTTCTTGAACACCTAATCTCACTTAGGATGTAAGTGTATAATGTGTGTATTGGGTTTTCAAGAAAATTTCGATAGCATTTCCCCGTTTGTTCTCTAAGTACATATGTAGTTGGAGAAAAATGGGGAAATGCTGCCGAAATTTTCTTGAAAACCCAATACACATTATACACTTACTAGTGAGATTAGGTGTTTAAGAATGGGATAGGTGGTACACATTTATTATCTATAAGAATGACAGTACATGTATTTGTTGGCCTAGAAACCCATCCAAGATTTACTCATTAGGAGTAAATCTTGGATAGTCCCCGTTTTAGGACTGTTCTTGAACACTTAATCTCACTTAGGATGTTTTAACCATTTATTATATATATGACCTTAAACCCTAAAGTTTTAACCATAAACCCTAATCTTTTAACCCTAGACCCTAATCTTGTTCAATATATACTTGTTTTCTCTTTGATCATTGAATGGATAGATCATGGATGTCCATTACAAATCGTTGCACCCCAAAGTTTCTTTTTGGTCTTGATTGGTTTATTAGATTTGTCGAGGAACATAGGAAACAACCTAGAGATAGGTTCTACTTTCCATGTAGGCATTGTAGTAACAACTTGAAAGTCAACACTGGTGATGAAATCAAAAGTCATGTCTTGTGCAATGGGATTGTACAAGGCTATATAGAATGACACTGGAATGGAGAGATTTCAAACCTGAAATTAGTGGATGTTGATAGCAGTGGTTGTGTGGAAGAAGAAATTGCCTCCGATGACGTAGATGTGAACGAAGCAGTTCCAGTAGACATCGTTGATGCGATGCTGGATAGTTGTGGGGTAGATCACACCGATCCACCTCCCATGTTTAGAAATATTGTGCATGATGTTGAGATACTGTTATACACAGGTTGTAAGTTTACGAAGCATAGTACTGTGTTGAGATTGTATAAGCTGAAAGCTAACAATAGATGGAGTTATAAAAGCTTCACGTCATTTTTGTCTTTGTTGAAAGAAATTCTTTCTGAAAGAAACGAGCTGCCAATCTCAACATCCAATTAAAGAAATTGTTGTGCACAATGGGAATGGAGGCCAAGAAGATACACGCATGCCCAAATGATTGTGTATTATTTCAAAATGACTATGTGGATTTGAAAGATTGTCCCAAATGTGGTACGTTAAGGTATAAATTGGCGACTTCGAGGGAGTCCAAAACTGGTTCTCCTACCAAGGTGATTTGGTATCTACCTATAATACCACGGTTTCAACACTTGTTAGCCAATCTGATAGATGCAAAGAATTTGAGGTGGCATGCAGATGTTAAGAAAAATAATGATGGGAACCTACGAGATGCGTTTGATTCCCCATAGTGGAATAAAATTGATTTATTGTACCATGAATTCGGTGAAGAAGTTAGGAATCTAAGACTTGGGCTTTATACAGATGGGATGAATCTGTACGGGGCATTGAGAAACCAACATAACACTTGGCCAATTATGCTTGTTATATACAATCGTTCTCCCTGGTTGTGTATGAAAAATAAGTACGTTATACTGTCGTTGTTGATATTGGGCCCTAAACAACCTGGAAATGATATCAACGTTTATCTTGAACCTCTGATTGATGACAGGAAGAAACTCTGGGGTGAAGGTGTGATGACCTATGATGCTTCATGAAGAGATACATTTTGTTTGCACACTATGTTATTTTGCACTGTGAATGACTTTCCAGCATATGGGAATTTGTCTAGATATAGTGTCAAAGGATCTAAAGCGTGTCCTATATGTGGAGAGAACACTAATTCTATATGATGAAAACATGGTGGCAAGACTGCATATCTTGATCATTGAAGGTTTCTTCCCAAATTACATCTGTATCGTAGGTTGCGCAAAGCATTCAATGGATGGAATAAGGAATGAAGTGCACCTAAACCTATACCAGGGGACGATGTTTATGAAAGAGAAAGACTTTGCTAATGAATTTGGTAAGAGATCACAATGTACCATGGCCTCACTGAGTGACAAATCGTTATTTAAGAAGAAGTCAATATTTTGGGATTTTCCTTATTGGTGTTCTTTAGCAGTCAGGCATTGTATTGATGTCATGCATATTGAGAAAAATGTCTATGATAGCGTCATCAATACTCTGTTGAATATACCAGGTAAGACTAATGATGGGATAAAATCCAGAATGGACCTACGTGAAATGGGAATAAGGACAGAATTAACAGAAGTAGTTAGTAGCAATCGGAGAACATACTTACCTCCCGCTTGTTACACATTGTCGAGAAAGGAGAAGAAAGCTTTTTGGGAATGCTTGGTAAATGTTAAGGTGCCACAGGGTTACTCATCCAACATATGTACATTGGTATCAATGAAAGATCTAAAGTCGATAGATCTTAAATCTCATGATTGTTACACTCTAATGCTACAAATATTACCTATGGCAATTTGATCTATATTTCCGAAGCATGTAAGGTTTGCAATAACCAAACTTTGTTTCTTTTTCAACATTCTGTGCAGCAAAGTTATTGACCATGATACTCTTGATAAATTGAAAAGAGAAGTGGTTGTTACCCTATGTCAGCTTGAGATGTATTTTCCTCCTTCATTCTTTGATATCATGGTACATCTTGTTGTCCACTTGACTAGGGAAGTGAAAATGTTGGGACCAATTTTCTTGCATTGGATGTATCCCTTTGAACGATACACGAGCATTTTTAAAGGTGATGTTCGAAACTGTTATCGTCTTGAAGGGAGTATTATTGAGGTTTATGTGGTGAGAGAGGTTATGGATTTTTTCAATAACTTTCTAAGTGCTAATGACACTCCTGTTAATGACAAGAATATTGAGGATCATTTTGGCAAAGGAATTTCGAGATCATGAATGAAAGTAATCAGCCATGAGCAGTTGGAACAAGGTCACTTGTATATTTTACACAACATCGATGATGTGAGTGTTTATATCGAGGAACATACCAATTTCATCAAGAGACAATATCCTCGAGCCAATTCAATGTGGCTTTCTAGAGAGCATAATAAGACATTTATTAAGTGGTTTGAAGATAAAGTCATACATCAACTATCTTAAATACCAGATAATCTTATTGAAACTATCAAATGCCTCGCCTTTAAACCAAAATTGAACGTTATGTCTTCTGAAGGGTTTGACATAAATGGATTCATATATTACACAAATCATCAAGATGATAAGAGTGTCATCCAAAATAGTGGGGTCACCCTTCAAGCATCTTCATTGTTTTTTGCAAGTGCAAAGGATAACATTCCATGTGAACCTAAAATATCATATTACGGTGTCATTGAAGACATATGGGATTTTGACTATTTAGATTTCAGAATTTCGCTCTTTAAATGTAATTGGGTTGATAACACCAAAGGAGTTATAGTGGATGAATTGGGTTTCACATTAGTGAACTTTGAAAAGATTGGAGAGAAGGGTGAACCACTCATATTGGCATCAAAGGTGAAACAAGTATTTTATATCGATGATCCTGCAAATGATAAATGGTTGGTTGTTCTTCATGGTAAAAGATAGTTCACTGAAGATCCTATAGATGAAGAACAATACTATGATAAGTATGATGACTCCAGTCCATTCTTAGTTGCGTTTCCAACACCACCAAATATTGAAGCTAATGATGACTTGTATGTGCGTGGAGATCACAATGAATGATTGTTAATTGATAAAAGATCACAATATTAGAGGCATGCATGTTTATATTTTTTATATGTTTTATTTTTCTCAATGTGAACTTTACAGTTTGAATGTGAACTTTACAATGTGAATTACTTTATAATGTGAATGTGAAATTTACAATGTGAACTTTACAATGTGAATAACTTTACAATGTGAACTTAACAACGTGAATGTGAACTTTCAAATGGCTGAGCATTCTATACATGACCGTGCTGATGATTACCATGAGGGTGAGGACGGCAATGCGCCACCTCACAATGTAAGTTTTAAAAATATATCCACGAGGTTTCTATCTATATATTCATTTATAGTTATATCATGTAAGTGTGTTTTTTTGTCAAATGTTTAGGTTGGTGATGTACCCCCTGAAGAAATTGGGGTACTTGATGAGCAGTTTGAGAAAGTGAGGGGCACCACAATGATGAACAAGTTACTATAGCAAAGGGGCAATGGACCCAAACTGGCTCTGGATTTTGATCATGTAGGAAATCCATTTGGAGTGAACCACAACTCATTTATTACATATCTTGGGGTTCTTACTCGCAACCATTGTAGTCCTATTTTTCAATCCTGGCATAAAGTTCCTAAGGGGAAGAAAGACTTAGTATGGAAGGAACTATGCATGAGTTATTATTATTTGCAATTCTATTTTTGTAGATTACTAATTTTTAGGATACTAGTTAATAGCAATTCTATTTTGCAGAGTATATTTGATCTGGATGAAAAGTTGCATTGTAAATGCATGATGAAACGCTATGGGAGGGTCTTAAGGAACTATAGGACAAATCTCATTTGAGATTACATAGGCGATGCTGAGAAGAGGTTCTTGAGTGATTTCCAATTCTAGACATTGATCACTTTTTGACTAACTCTACACTAATTTTTTTTGTATTCTCTTTAAAAAATAAATTTTTTGCAGAAGGCAGCCACTGAGCAATGGAACTACCTGGACACCAAAGACTGGGAGGAGTTTTTTACCCAAAGAAAAATGGATGAATTCAAGGTATTAAGCGCCACTCCCAATTTAATTAATATACGTTCTTATGTATTCACCTATTCAAGATTAACCTTTAGTGTTACTAACCAAATCAATGTGCTTACTAACAAGGCTATCAGTGATGCTCAAAGAGCAAGGTGTGCACTGAATGTGCATGACCACACAATGGGTCCAAGAGGCTATGCAGGCGTTCATCAAATACTACAAGCTGAGTCTACTACTCAATTTGTTGCTACTCAAGAGACTGCATAGTACTCTTGTTACAACCCCAGTTTGGAGTTCATTTGGTGAGAAATGTAATTTCTCATATTAAAGATATTGGAACAAATAATTATATAATTTGTTTGGAATAAATGGATTTCGTTTAAAATACCCTTGATGATTGTTTGGTGGGCTTTATTGGCTATTGGGCCCAATAATGAGGAAAAGACAAAAGGAACTCCATTATTAATAACAAATGGAGAAAAGAAAAATGTAGAAACCACTAGAAGGCAAAATAATTTAATCCAAAGATGGATTTCATGCCTCTTGGATTCCTTGGGTTCCGAGGAGTCCAAAGTTGCACAGATAATGCAACAAGAAAAGAAAAGAGAAATTAAATATTTCTTTATTAAGAAAGAAATTGAACACAATGATAAAATGTGGAAAATAAGTGGAAAGAGGTATACTTGAGTTATCCTTGGTGGATTTTCCTATCCAAAGGATTCCTAATGTTAAATGGAATACTAATGAGGAAGATAAAAACAAAGAAAAAGAGAAATCCTCAAAAAGATATATTTTAATAAGAAATAAATAAGATAATGTGAAATAATAAATATAGATGCATCTAGAAGGATAATAAGTATCCTTATAAAGGAATTTTGAAATCTTGGAGTTTCTTGGGGTCCAAGGAGCCCCAATGGAGAAGAAAGAAAGAGAAAATACCAATAAAGCAAAATAAGAGGATAATGTGATACATTATTAATGTTTTTGGTGGCATTGCTAATAAGGAAGTATTTTCTCCTAGAGGAAAATAGAATTTCGAGTCCACATGGGTTCTAATGCTAAAAGGAAGCAAAATAAAGAAAATAAAAGATTATGAAAGAGAAACTATGCTTAAAATATGCCTTATTAAGAAATAACTTTCATATGAAGAAAAGTCTCTCATACTTTTGAATTTATGTCCCAAACTTTGCATACAAGAAATCAAAGTCATCTAGGACCTTCCTTTAAATTTGGTATTAATTGGACAGAATTTTTTTATGGAAACATGTAGGGTTCATTCTCATAATAATGGGATTTATGGAATAAAAGCATAATAGTCTTCATGAGAAGAATTTATGGGGAAAGGAACTGAGTACATCCTAAATGTGTTGTACAACTTGGCAACCAACCACTGACCCACACACGTAGTCCTATATAAATATGGATAGCACGAATGGAATATGATGGCTCTCAATTATGGACATGCCTCCATCCATGACACATTGTGTTATTACTTAATAGATTAGGGTTCCTTCTTTTGTCATGGTGTCACGATGACAGTGCCTTCTTCACCCTTCAACGTCTTCCACCTCCTTAACCCTATACCTCCCTTTTAACTCCTAGTAGTTCCCCATGGTTGTGGCCAAAATCTCTTTTGACAAGCTATTCACTTGGAGGTGGGGTCGTTACATTTGGTATCCGAGCATAGGATCCACATTTAATCTTGAATAATTATTAAATTTTACAAACTCTGTAGAACCCAAGGGAGTTATTAGAGGAATTTCTGTAAGATAGAGGTGTCTTGAAAAGGATCACGTCCAGGGGCTGACAAGATTTTCCTCCACACTGCTAGTCAGAATACAAGGACTCCCAGATTAGTGTGACTGCTTGGCCGATGTCTCAAGATTTGACTCGAAATAAGATACCTTTAGGACTCTCTCATCTTGTTCATCCCCTCTCAACTCAAATGTTGTTAAGGATTATAAGGATTAGGGTTTTCTCTCTTTTCCTCACCCTCTTGAGGTATGGGTGAAATTGATAAGGTTTAAGGAATCCTCCACCAAATTAATAAAAAGCATGTAAATGAGATGTCATGGACATAAGCTTAATAGATTAAGCGTAAAAGAATAGATACATGCTTAGGTCATATGACATAAGTTGTCATGCCCTCAGGAGAGACCTGAGGATGGACCTTCTTGTCAGGAGGCTAAGTAAAGAGAGTTAGTTTTGGAGGTAGAGATCTCCATTAGAGGTAGAGACCTAGCACATCCTCTAAGGATGATGTTAACCCTAACCCTAAGTGAAGGATAGAGTGAGAGATGACATGATGAGTTAGATGTCATGGTAGACCAGGTGTTTGGATGGACATGCCTTGGATGCCATATGAGCGATGAGAGGTGGAATGACCTAGTGCCTTTGGTGACCCAACCCTAGAAAGGGTCGTGCATGTTAGAGAGAAGGATAACTCCTTCATTGATGAGGTTAGAGAAGAACCTATGGAAATCCCATGAGCTTATATGAGCATAGAATAGTAAGAACCCATAGTACATCAATCATGCTTAAACCATAGCCAGGGGAGTATGTTGGAAAGCTGATGAGATAAGCATAAAGGTCTAGGGATAACCTTGAGCAAACATAAGTTGAACGTAGGCTTCACCATGTAAGGGTATGATTATAAGCTTGATCCCTCTTCATGGAGAGAGGAACCAAACCCTAGAGAGAGGATGAGTCTGTTGGTACCTCTATACCTATGGTATAGATGAGAAGAAGAGTTCCTTAGATCTGGAGAGGCTTAGTAACAGGTTGTGAGGCATTGTACCTCGTTGATTGCCCTTTAGGAAGACTCAACTCTGAAGTGTTTCTCGAGTAGAAGGATGACATGAAGTGCATGTCATACCTTGTACATGTTTGGATTGTGGTTAAGAGGTTGAGAAGACAGTTGGACATCAGAGAAGTGAACCTAGGGTTCCTAGGCCTAAGAGGGGAAGTGGTGTACCCAATTATCATGATGAGATTTGAGTTTCTATAGATTTGAGCATAGTACTCCTCACATTTAGAGGAAAGGGAAACTCCTTAAGTTTAAGGTGTGTTTGATGAACCCCTCACAACTAAGTTGATGACATGGGAAGGTATGATCTTGATCCAATGTTTAGGATGAGAACAAGTGTGACCTAGCATGGTTTAGTAGGTGGTTTGCTTATGCCTTAGTAGCTTTCTAGGGTTAAGTATGCTCATGTGGATGTAAACCCTAGACATAAGGGTGTATACCAGCTTTGTGGGTTTTGAGGGAACCTAAAGAGGTCTCAAAGGATCTTGAGAAGCTAAGTGAAAAGTACATGGTATGAGAATGAACCTGTAGACCCATAGATTACAATCTCTAAAGTGTTTATGGATGTGTTACCATGGGGGTAACCAGTATGGGGGCATGACCAAGGTAGGCATGTAGCCATGACCCCTATGAAAGGATGAAAGTCAGCCCATGAATGCATAAAGAGATGATGAATGCTTGGGTCAGGTTCTAAGTAGGACATGTACTATAATAGAATCCTAAGTCTATCCTAGGGTCATGTAGGGATAAGACCAATGGAAGTAGGAGTTGCCTAAATTCCCTAGTTGCACATGACCATAGAGTCGGGAGGTAACATCTATCATTGTCTGTGGGCCATGGGTTAGGAGATTGATCACCTTCATGAACTCATGGGACCCAAAGGGCGGATGAGTATGGCACTCTCTAGATGCATAAGGGATGAGGGATGACCCCAAAAGTGTCGGCACCATATAGACCTAGAGGAGATGACCAAGGAATATGTGTGGACCCAAGTAAGTTCGAGACTAGTTTTCCATGGAAGTAACTTTGATATCAAGATGATGGTGATGTAGAGATATATGTGGCACGTTTCAACTTAGATTTAAAGGTATACTGACAAGGTGGGATGTACCATCTCTACTCTTGGAACATGAAGAACTATGCCCAAAAGTGTCGGCACCATATAGACCTAGAGGAGATGACCAAGGAATATGTGTGGACCCAAGTAAGTTCGAGACTAGTTTTCCATGGAAGTAACTTTGATATCAAGATGATGGTGATGTAGAGATATATGTGGCACGTTTCAACTTAGATTTAAAGGTATACTGACAAGGTGGGATGTACCATCTCTACTCTTGGAACATGAAGAACTATGTATTTGGACTGCAGCCAAATGCTTATTTCCTCTTGTTATGGGAGTGAGAGATAGGACAATACACATGACATACACCAAGGATAAAGATAATGTGAGTTGGAACATTTCTACGAGGTATGAAGACAAAGATGATAACATGCCCTTATGGAGTGGATGATACATGGATGGTTTACAAACACTAAGAGTTATAAGGTAGTCATCTTATGAGGATGTTTTTATCATGAGCTATGAGGTTGAGTTCAAAAACCAAGAGAAGGAGCTCATAGTTTTCTTGATGAAGATAGACTTAGAGTTTGAGATGAGATGATAAGTGGAATACATGGAAGTGTATGTATTCAATATTACCTAACACCTAAGGATGTGAAGTGGTAATGGATGCTCTAGATGGGATGTAGCTGCCTAGTTTGGCTAGAGGCTAGAAGAGGTAAGTTGGCTAACACTCAGATATAACGAGATATGTTGAACAAGTTAGTGGTTTTTTGGTTAGCCAGCCTAGGCCTTGATGCGATAAAAGGATGGTTGTAGATCCTTAGATACACTTCTTTGGAAAAGAATGTGATGAAACCCCGACTAGAGTGGTTTAGGGTTTCTAAGAAACCAATCTTAAGGAATCATGACATACAGGAGATCATGATCACCATATACCGTGGTACTACCAATGGCGTAGCCACATATTGACCTGGGAGGGCACAGGCCCGACCCAGATTTTAGATTGGCGTATTGACTAAATGCAAAGAAGGCTGCACTCTATTGAAAAATTATGCATAGTGCCCTACCCAAAATCCATATCAAAGGCCCTTCATTACATGTGCCCCCCTTAACTATAATCTCTGGCTCCGCTACTGGGTACTACCGAGATAGTAAGTGATAGTAGCACTTTGGATGCTTACGAT
This sequence comes from Alisma plantago-aquatica, assembly GCA_963693085.1. Lineage (NCBI taxonomy): Eukaryota > Viridiplantae > Streptophyta > Magnoliopsida > Alismatales > Alismataceae > Alisma > Alisma plantago-aquatica. The sequence goes on along the minus strand of OY856410.1, from coordinate 856,192,680 downwards.
GAAGTTGCATGTGACATGTGGCCATGCAAGCCGGAAGGTGAAGGACTAACGCCAGTAACTCTGTGCATTGATATAAAGAATAAAGAGTTCCCAAGAGGGAATGGGAGTTCATCACTATGGATGTTGTGGTAAGTCTCTCGTTGACCAAGGAAGGTCAAGATGCAATATGGGTGATGGTAGATCTCCTTACCTAGATAACAAGAAAGAGTATTGTCAAGGGACATATCCGGTTGAACTTCTTGTAAGAGAAAGAGACGGTTCAACTACATCATGATGCGAGTTCAAAAGTTCTTGAGTATAACCTAAAGATTCACTTCCAGGAGGTTGAAGTCGATAAATGAAGAACTTGATGTTAATACAGTTTATCACCCTAGCTAATGGTTAGTGCAATCCAGACTAGAGGGTCTGATGAGAGCATGTGTGCTCATTCAGGGTGATACATAAATATAGTTCTTTGTAAGATGTGATGATAAACACCATAGCCTGTATCGGGATGTAAAGAAGCTCTGCAAGGGAGGTTGTGTCAGTCACCACTTCATTAAGATGATGTTGGTGAAGGGACCTTGCAAAGGTCAAGAAATGACCACATTGTGTACAGATGAAGTCACTTTGATCGTGCAATGGCTGAAAGGAGCCCAAGGATGAGTTGTAAGTTGATGCAAAGTAGACTGACATGTAGTTCACTGTGGGGGAAATATGTGGCATGAAATCTGACCCCTCTAAGTTATAGCTAAGAGAGTTGAGTCCCTGATACCTGGGCCCTTTTGAGATGGATTGGTGGAGAAGGATAAGTTTGAGCTTACCCCTCAGGATAAAGTAATGTGTGATGAGTTCCATGTGTCCAATTTAGAGCACTATGTGAGGTACTCAGACCTTGTGTGGAGCAATGAACCTAGTGAGCCTAAGGGAGGCTGAAATGACCCGAGTCACCTGTGAGGTATTATAGATGCCAAGGTTAAAGAACTCAGAGAAAAGAATATGTGATGATAAAGGTTCTTTGGAAGCACCATGGATAAGGTAAAGCCACATATGGGCCAATGATGGACATGAAAAAGTCTTATCCTGAATTGTTTGTTTGCTTGATGGAATTTTGAGGACAAAATTCCTGTAAGAGGGGAAGGATGTTACAACCCCAGTTTTGAGTGCATTTGGTGAGAAATGTAATTTCTCATATTAAAGATATTGGAACAAATAATTATATAATTTGTTTGGAATAAATGGATTTCATTTACAATAGCCTTGATGATTGTTTGGTGGGCCTTATTGGCTATTCGGCCCAATAACGAGGAAAAGACAAAAGGAACTCCATTATTAATAAGAAATGGAGAAAAGAAAATTGTAGAAACCTCTAGAAGGAAAAATAATTTAATCCAAAGATGGATTTCATGCCTCTTGGATTCTTTGGGTTCCAAGGAGTCCAAAGTTGCAAAGATAATGCATCAAGAAAATAAAAGAGCAATTAAATATTTATTTATTAAGAAAGAAATTGAAAACAATGATAAAATGTGGAAAATAAGTGGAAAGAGGTATAATTGAGTTATCCTTGGTGGATTTTCGTATCCAAAGGATTCCTAATGTTAAATGGACTACCAATGAGGAAAATAAAAAGAAAGAAAAAGAGAAATCCTAAAAAATAGATATTTTAATAAGAAATAAACAAGACAATGTGAAATAAAGAATATAGATGCATCTAGAAGGATAATAAGTATCCTTATAAAGGAATTTCGAAATCTTGGAGTTTCTTGGCATCCAAGGAGCCCCAATGGATAAGAAAGAAAGAGAAAATACCAATAATACAAAATAAGAGGATAATGTGATACATTATTAATGTTTTTGGTGGCATTGCTAAAAAGGAAGTATTTTCTCCTAGAGGAAAATAGAATTTCGAGTCCACATGGGTTCTAATGCTAAAAGGAAGCAAAATAAAGAAAATAAAAGATTATGAAAGAGAAAATATGCTTAAAATATGCCTTATTAAGATATAACTTTCATATGAATAAAAGTCTCTCATACTTTTGAATTTATGTCCCAAACTTTGCACACAAGAAATTAAAGTCATCTAGGACTTTCCTTTAAATCTGGTATTAATTGGATAGAATTGTTTTATGAAACATGTAGGGTTCGTTCTCATAATAATGGGCTTTATGGAATAAAAGCATAATAGTCTTCATGAGAAGAATTTATGGGGAAAGGAACTGAGTACATCCTAAATGTTTTGTACAAATTGGCAACCAACCACCGACCCACACACTGAATCCTATATAAATACGGATAGCAGTGATGGAATATGATGACTCTCAATTATGTACATGCCTCCATCCATGACACATTGTGTTATTCCTTAATAGATTATGGTTCCTTCTTTTTTCATGGTGTCACGATGATAGAGCCTTCTTCACCCTTCAACATCTTCCACCTCCTTAACCATATACCTCCCTTTCAACTCCTAGCAGTTCCCCATGGTTGTGGCCCAGAAACTCCTTTGACAAGCTGGTTACTAGGAGGCGGGGTCGTTACACCTCTTCTATTGGTCCCGCACCTCTGCCTCGCCATTCTTTGTGGATAGCTGGGAGGCAAAACAAGAAGGGATATGTAACGAAGCCCACAACTACTGAGGTGGTTGCAAAAATGGTAAAATTCAACTCTTAGAGAAATCAATCGATATTCATTATTGTTATGTTTACTTACCAATTTCTGTTGATGTCGATTAGCAGGAGTTGCACGAGCAGAGAAAGCAAGGAAAGTTCATCCCTAAGGGTACAAGGGATGAATTGACAGTTGCTCTAGGTAACCCAGAGCATCTTGGACGTGTTAGGGGTGTAGGTGTTGGTTTGGGCATCAAAGTGTTCTTTGGGCCATCACAGTGCAAACCAGTCCCAAGAGCGAGACTTTTACAAGCTGAGGTAACTTATTCTTTTTTTAGAATGTTATTGCAAAAGAGAATTCAATAATCAGAAGCTAGCATTTTTGTTGTCCATGTATAGGTATATATGTTAATTGAAAGGAGAACCAATGAAGCACTTGATAGGAGAGTCGAGGAAACACTTGATAAGAGAGTCAATGAAGAAATTAGCAAGTGGAAGACATCTCAGACTGCCACTCAAACAGTACCTGTGGTTGGCTGCTCTTCTCCTACTATAGAGGTTGGGAGTAATCTTGTAGACCCACCACCTAGCACATCCGTTGTAAGTATTTTTATGACATATATAGTAGCTAATCTTTTCAAGATGATATGTTTATATAAATATGTATATAACATTCTTTATGTAAATTTGTAGGGGTAAAGCCATGTCGTCTAAAAAGTCAAGAATATATCGTTCCAGAGGCATAGGATTACCCAGCCCTTCCAGGGGAGATGTTTCATGGGACCCCAGTACCAGCTGGTGCGGTTCGTGTGAGCCTGATACATATACTCCCCGGTTGGAGGGATCTTCCACTGCCATATGCCCACCCAAATTCTGAAACTCTTGGTGAGGCAGAAGGCGGAGTGGTAATGTGGCCCAAAGTGGATGTCATCTATACTAATATTGTATGGTAAATTTACATTATGTTAATTTCTTAATGTGTATATATGAGTCAATTTATCTGAAATTATATATACAAGTCAAAAGGAAGACACCCGCTACATCTCGGCCTCCACCTCCACCTCCTAAACTACCAAGTTGCCTTCCAAGGGACCTACATGCCTCGTTAGGTCCTAATTGTAGGGTTAGGAAGTATGCATAGGCGAACATGATTCAAATTTCCATTCTTTAAGAACTTGGCAAAGCAAGGCATTTAGGCTAGGACTTCAACTAGGGGAAGGTTTACATACAACTTTTTTCAGAATGTCCATAAATTTGTTGAACTGCACATCATCTTTGGTGTTAGAAAATCTGTGGAGAAAAGGGGCATTTGGTTTCCTAGAAGAATCACCTTGACATAAATTTCCAACAGATTTCTTTGTTTGATTTTCAACAATATATTCAATAGTAGTGTCAACAATCTCTCTAGATTTCCTCTTAGATGGCGTTGTAGATCCTCCTATGAATACTCCACTCCCCAAGGTCACATATTTACAGATCTCCTTGGGATATATAACATGTTGACTGGGTAATGTAACATCCCTGACCTGGGTTATGTGTTAACCTTAGATGTTTTGTCTAATAAGGTTGAGTAGATGCTTAATCTTATCTTGGTAAAAGTAATTAGGTCCCATGAGAAACTTATGTTTCAATTTTGGTCCTGTTTGGACAATGTTGAAGCAATGTTTGCTTATTTTGGACTAATGTGCAAATTACCCAAGTTGAGGGGTTTATGTGCATGATAATATGTTCCTCATGTGTTTAAGCATTATGAGAGTGAATATGATGTTGAGGTATGGCTTATGGAAGCCTGAATACCAAGAAAGAGCTGATAAAGCAATGTTTGTGCATTAAAACCTAGTTTTGGAGTAATGTGACATTTACCCAAAACCTGGGGTTCAATATGAAAATTAACACTTCAATTAGGTCCTTAATGTTTCTTGTCATCATGTAGAGCAATGAAAATGAGAGGGGCACCTCATTTGAATTAAATTGGAGGAGAGAGAATCTTGGTATTAAAATAATCAAGATTTAATCTTAAGTAAAACCCTAATTCAATTTAGGGCAAAAATAAATGTATTAATTAAAGGGACTTCAACCAAAATGTTATTGGTTGATTTTGAATAAGGATGGACGTTCTTTTTCCAAGATAAGGAACGAAAATATCCTAAGTAGGTGAAATTCCACTCACCTTATTATAAGGAAAAGAATTTCCACTCAAAAAGATATATTAATATTATAATGGATTAAGGTGCTTATTTTCTTTTCCCTTAATCCATGGATAATGGAAGGGAGTTCGGTGGGGATAGTGATGCCCTTGCATGAAAAAAACCAAGGGGGAAGTGATGGCAACAATTTTGGAATTAAAAGACTTTTATAAAGTATCTTCTCTCTCATCAATTTCCTTATAAAAATGCCCTTTCCAAGACAAATGAAAGGCTTTTCTCGACCCTTTTCTTTCTCTCCTTGCTTTGGCCGACCAAGGGAGCTTAGGAGGAGAAGAAAGACGAAACCCAACCTGTAGGTAAGGTTCTTGATCCATTTCTCCTTGATTTCATGGTGGAAATCGAAAATAAATTATGGATTCCTTCTTACTTTGATCTCCTCTTCAACCCTAGCCAACTTTTACAATCAAAAGATTGAGGAAGAGCCTAGGGGGAGTTGCAAGAGCTTCATTTACCATTAATGGCGTGATCTTGGAGATTTTGGAGCTCAATTGGAGGCGGGTGTTATAACTTAAACCCTTAAACATTGCTATTGCATCAATTCTCTATGCTTTGTTGGTTGATTTCTTCAATTTGATACACTCTAGTTTCTTTTCTGCAATTTCCATCAAGAACGGTTGCGGTTCTTGGTTGTTCGAAGGAAGGGTATGATGACATCATACTAGATGCTTATCCAAAGAAAAGTACCAATCCAAACGGTTTTGATAGCTATTCCAAATCGTTTTAATTTGATTGGCTATGCGGTTTCAGCAAACCGTTTAAAGGCAAACAGTTTGAAACCGTTTGGGAGCAAACGGTTTCAAGACCATTTTAGATGGTTGACCAAGCATTGAAAGTTTGGGAATTTTATTCCTAATTATGTAGAATAATGACCCACCAAATTTGAGGGGTTAACTCCAAAGGAATCGTAGGTTGAAGGCCAATCAATTAGGCAAATCGAATTGAATTAAATGCTGATTTTCAACCTGATTAACTTGTCCTGTTTGGGAAAACAGTTTCAAGACCATTTGAGTGAGTTGACAAAGTGTTTAACGTTTGGGATTCCTGTTCATAATTATGATGGTTGATGACCCTTAAAATTTTAGGGATTAAATCCCAAGGAATTGTGATTTGAAGGCTAATCAATTAGGGAAACCTAATTGGATTAAGTACTGATTATCAATCTGATTTAATTGAACTTTTTGGGCAAACGGTCTCAAGACCGTTTCAGTGCGTTCACCAAGGGTTGAACGTTTGGGATTACTGTTTCTAATGATGTGGTCTAATGACTCACCAAATTTTATGGATTAAATCCCAAGGAATCGTGAGTTGAAGGCTATTCAAATGGGAAAACCCTAATTGAAAAACAGTGCTGAAATTCCAATGAGTTAATTGGAGATTTTGGGTTGATTAGCCCAAACGGTTTCAAGACCGTTTGGGAATCACCCAAACGGTCTCAAGACCGTTTTGGGGTCACCCCAAGACCGTTTGGAGGTCTGGGGTCAAGTATAGTTGACCAATTGAAGGTCTAAAGGTACCAAATCATATTGCAATTAAGTGCTGATTTGTTGATCAACTCGATAGACCAAACCTTGATGAAATTTCACTAGCATCCAAAGGTTGGATGAGCCAAACGGTCTCAAGACCGTTTGGTGGTCAACCAAGACCGTTTGGAGGTCTAGGGTTGAGTATGGTTAGGTGTTTGAAGGTCTAAAGTTACCAAGCTAATATACAATGCAATGCTGATTTGGTGATCAATCCCATGATCCAAACCTTAATTGGATGGCTTGGATTAGAGTTATTTGATGGGAAAACGGTCTCAAGACGGTTTGGAGGTCATCCAAACGACCTCAAGACCTTTTGGGGTCAGGTCATACCCAATTTGGATGATGGTTCAAAAGTTTCAAAGTAAACAATCTTGCATTGTTGAGTGTTGTTGCATCATCGATTCTAAACCCTAATTCAATTGATTCAAACCCTAATTGATGACTAATTGAGGATTAATTGAGGATAAAATCAGGTGAAGGTTGACCTATTTAACTCAATTGAACTATGAGGATAGGTCCAATTGGTGATTGGTTCCATGAATTCAATGATTGAAGGAATCAACATTGGAAACCCTAATCCAATTTGATTGGTTGAGACCATATCTAGTCCATGCGGTTTTGAGGAGGTTTGGACCAAACGGTCTCAAGACCGTTTGAGTCCAAATGGTCTCAAGACCATTTGAGACCAAACGGTCCCAAACCATTTGAAGACCAAAGACCATTCGGTTTCAAAATCGTTTGGTGATGAAACCTCAAAAACCGATTGAAGGTTGTTGGTAATTTAATCACTTGGTAATTGAAGGTAATGATAGTTCCAATAATCCTATGATGGTTAGTGATGATAACCAATGAAGATACAAAGTTTGAAACCCTAATAGTACCTAACTGATTAGTGCCAATTAAGGGATGAACCTTAATCTCTTATAGGATCAATGACTTGATAATCATAGTTGTATGTACTCAACTGAAGGCTGATATGACCTAATCAAGTTGAGAAGTTGATAGCATGAATTCATACATGAATATGATTGATGTGGTGATTAAGGTTTGTGATACTTAAGTAAAGAGATCATGAAACCCTAAACATGAACATAAACCCTAATTGACAGGGTTATTGAACTCAAATCATAGTTGAGGGAGTATCCATGTAAATCCATAGTTGAGGGTGTATCCATGTGAAAACCTAGTTGAGAGAGTATCCATGTGATACCCTAACTGAGGGTGCATCCATGTGAAACCCTAAATGAGAGTGATTTCATGAGAAACCCTAATTGGAAATGATTAGTAAACCCTAATTATGGGCAAAGTGATATGAAACCCTAATAAAGGGTGATGTTATATACAATCTCTATTCTAAAGAAGGGAGATGGTATGTGAAACCCTAATCCCTAATGAAAGAATAGAATTCATACTTGAATATGATTCATGAGGTGAACTCCTGTAGTACGACCGTGCAAGGTAGTACGGCCGTGGTGGCTTCCCTTAGCACGGTCGTTTTTGGTTGCACGACCGTGGTACTCTAAGCTTGACTTAGAGTTGTTTTGAAAAGGACCTAGCATGGTATTTTTGTTAATTTATGACTTATGGGTGAATTCATAGTATTGGGAATAGTTGTATGCTCCAAGTGAGTGATTGATGATCACTACTTTACATGATGAATGTGATAAAATGGTGCATAAAATATTAGTATGGGTAATACCCTAATACAAGCTAAGTATATGAAGTCAAATAAGATAATGGTGATGAGGGCAGTGATACATCAAGATATGATAGATATCACATCCAACACCCCAATACTGGTATACCTTGATATGTTATAAGTCCAATATAATTGGATGAATAATACATGAGATGTGCCATGTCAATGGTTACATTGAGATGAAATGTACCCTGTTGAATGTAGGCCAACATGCCTTATGAAAAAGGGTTAATCCAAACCTATAAACTATGATGTAATCATAGTATGGTAAAGATGAAAGAGAAATTCATGTTGTGCGTTGATTATTCATTTAATGATAAATGATGAGAATAATGAAGTATGATTAAAATACTTATTATTCCATAATGATTCCTCGCTATGTGAACCCTAATACAGGGTAATACTATATGAACCCTAACACAGGGTAATTGCTATGTGAATCCCTAATGTAGGGTAAATGCTATGTGAATCTCTAATGTAGGGTGATTGCTATGTGAGTCCCCAATGCAGGGTAGTGTTATGTGAAGGTCTAAAACAGAGTAATTCTATGTGAAGCTCAAATACAAACTAATGGGTTATGAATATAATAAGATAACCCTTGCATTGCATGGTACAAATATGTAATTGCATCATGATTATTAATCATGCAGATATGATGAGAAGATGAGCATAGCCAGGTATGGGCTATGATGTTCTGTACATTGAAAATGTTCTATAGACCTTATAAGCTTTCATATGTCTTGTTGCCCATTAAGGGGTAATAAGAGGTGATATGAGCTTTGTGAACTATGTGCAATACTTTGTGTAGCAAGAATTATAATGTCCTTGGTCAGATGACCTGAAGGTATGAAGTTACTCGATAAGTGGTAACAAGTGTTCTATGATGAGATAAGGGTTTAAATGCCCAGATTCTATAATCATAATGATGAATGTGTTAAGAAGAGGAATTGTACTTGATGAGTTGAGGGATTGAGATCCCAATACAATGCCATGCTTTAGATATATGGTCTAAGCCTGAAGAGAGTTAATGTTGTGATAATGATTCTGTAGTGGATAAATGTTATACATGTTCTTCATATTCCCTAATGGAAATGTGATATGATGCTCTTTCAAGTTATAGCTGTAATGCTGAATAAGATTAATGTTCTAATCTGTTAGACATTAAAATATTTGCTGCCATATAAATATGATTCCTCCATTCATAATTATCTTCTTAAGTTGCAATAATAATGTTACTGGCAAAGAGTTATAACTCTCGTTGGGGCAATTTTTATAATTGTCTCACCCCCGTGGGAACCACATTTTTAGGTGGATGCAGACGAGGAGACAGGAATCCTTCAATAGGCGAAGGACAACAATAGCAGCAGAGACAACAGTGAAGTCTCATGTGGAGACATTGGCTGTTATGTCATGATTAGATGTATATAGAGTCCTATGTGTCGTATCTGTACTCTCAGGTCCTCGGAGTAGTAGTTAGTGCTTTTAAGATTTTGACTCAGTGCCTTGAGATTTTATTCTGCCTATGTTGATCTTACTAGTACAGCTGATGTTGTAAATCTCGAGAAGAGATAGTACAAGACATGTACTTTGAAACAGAATGTAAATGTTATACTTTGGCTCTTGAATAAAAATATTTCCAATGTGTGGATCTCTTCACAAAAAGTTTTATTTTTTTTTGTGATTTTCGCTAATCCGCTGCTTAATGAACGCTTCCGCATTAGTTAATCTTGTTTTCGCGAATCAGTCGTTACAATAGTGGTATCATATCTCTAGGTTTGCTGAGTCTACAGAGACATAGGACTAAGGTTGTAGAGTCTGTTCTAAGTGTCTTCCAGCTTATTTGATAGTGTCTTCTGCTCACATAGGAGAAGAAGAACTTGAAAATGACTGGAAAACATGAGGAACACATTGCTAAGGGCAATGTTGTTGCACCAGGAGGGGGTGCATGGGACCAGGCAAGAGGAGAACAAGTGCCTGAGAATTCCCATCTTGACCTAATCAGGATAGAGGATCCTATGTTGTGCTCTTGAAGAGCAGGTTAAGACAACAGTGATGCATAAAGAAGACAGGATACTGGTATAACAACCTAGGTTACCAGTCCTCAATGCAGAAACTTTGGGCTTTGAAAGGATTCATGAGTGACATGGTCATGATAGAACAATGGAAATGTGGGAAATATTATCATATGGCAAGAATGTAGACTCTGCCATAAGTTTGTACAAACAGTACATCTGTGATGGTAGTGCCCAAGGAAGGGCAATAAGCTAAGAATTAAGGTAAGATCTCTATAATTTTAGAGACATTTGCCTAAATATTCTGAAAAGCTAAAGTTTCTGGAGTCACCAGTACAATAAATGCCTAGTGCACCAGGGCAGTAGCCACTAAGTGAAGGCAAAAGTAGTAACATGAAATAACTAAACACTATGTGTTGAGACAACCTAAAGTAGTAGATAATCATGATGGGTAATAGTCAAATGAAATATATTCATTCTAATACTTCATTTCATGATTCTATGTGTTGTAGTTGTTTTTGAGCGTCCTTTGACTAGTCCTATAAGGACACAAGGAAGATGAGAATCTACATTATACTCAGTGATTCCTTAAAATGTTTTATAATCTCCCTTATCTGTGTGTTGAAAGATGAAATATAGAAGTGATACCTAAAGAAAATTTAAGAATGGAGAATCCTGTGTGTATAATGATGTGAAAAGTGAGGAATATGATAGCAAATAAAGTGCATACTACCTAAACTCAATACTTATATACCCTGGCCAGGTATATGATTATTGAGGATAAGGCAAGTATGAAACTCTTAGATTGTTATCTTTTTTATTACTCTAATCAAGTAGTCATTCTGAAACAATCTAGTGAGTATAATGAAACTTAAAGAGAAGAGCTATGTGAACATTCTCAACTTATAGGGAAGAGTTATGTGAACATTCCAAACTAATAGATAAGAGCTATGTGAACATTCTCAACTTATAGGGAAGAGCTATGTGAACATTCCCAACTAACAAAGAAGAGCTATGTGAACATTCTCAGCAAAAAAGGAAGAGCTATGTGAACATTCCCAACTAATAGAGAAGAGCTATGTGAACATTCTCAACTTATAGGGAAGATCTATGTGAACATTCCCAATTAATAGAGAAGAGCTATGTGAACATTCTCAATAAAAAGGGAAGAGCTATGTGAACATTCCCAACTAATAGAGAAGAGCTATGTGAACATTCTCAACTTATAGGGAAGATCTATTTGAACATTCCCAACTAATAGAGAAGAGCTATGTGAACATTCTCAACAAAAAGGGAAGAGCTATGTGAACATTCCCAACTAATAGAGAAGAGCTATGTGAACATTCTCAACTTATAGGGAAGAGCTATGTGAACATTCCCAATTAATAGAGAAGAGCTATGTGAACATTCTCAACAAAAAGGGAAGAGCTATGTGAACATTCCCAACTAATAGAGAAGAGCTATGTGAACATTCTCAACAAAAAGGGAAGAGTTATATGAACATTCCCAACTAATATAGAAGAGCTATGTGAACATTCTCAACTTATAGGGAAGATCTATGTGAACATTCCCAATTAATAGAGAAGAGCTATGTGAACATTCTCAACAAAAAGGGAAGAGCTATGTGAACATTCCCAACTAATAGAGAAGAGCTATGAGAACATTCTCAACAAAAAGGGAAGATCTATGTGAACATTCCCAACTAATAGAGAAGAGCTATGTGAACATTCTGAACAAAAATGGAAGAGCTATGTGAACATTCCCAACAAATAGAGAAGAGCTATGTGAACATTCCCAACTAATAGGGAAAACCTATGTGAACATTCCCAATTACATAGAGTTTGATAAGTGAACTTTCCTAAATGAATAAAGGATTTCTGAGTGAATTATCTCTGTTAGATATATATGTTTCTCTTTTGATAAATATTCTTGAGTAATGATTGAAGTATGTTCTTTTATGCTTCTTCCTTTCAATGATATGGACATCATATGTTAGGGGTTTATGCTCTGCATAAACATTGATAAGGTTGAATTAATGAAAGGAGCTTTGTGTGGAATCACAGAGTTCATAATATCTCTAGGATATTAAGATGATATGTGGAAACTTGAGGGCATGATTAATGAACAATTTGTTCCTCCTTTTCCTGGGATTTTGAGGATGAAATCCTTGTTAGGGGTTTATAATTTGTAACATCCCTGACCTGGGTTATGTGTTAACCCTAGATTTTTTGTCTAATAAGGTTGAGTAGATGCTTAATCTTATATTGGGAAAAGTAATTAGGTCCCATTAGAAACTTATGTTTCAATTTTGGTCTTGTTTGGACAATGTTGAAGCAATGTTTGCTTATTTTGGACTAATGTGCAAATTACCCAAGTTGAGGGGTTTATGTGCAAATTGTGCATGATAATATGTTCCTCATGTGTTGAAGAATCATGAGAGTGAATATGATGTTGAGGTATGGCTTATGGAATCCTGAATACCAAGAAAGAGCTGATAAAGCAATGTTTGTGCATTAAAACCTAGTTTTGGAGTAATGTGCAATTTACCCAAAACCTGGGGTTCAATATGAAAATTACCACTTCAATTAGGTCCTTAATGTTTCTTGTCATCATGTAGAGCAAACAAATGAGAGGGGCACCTCATCTGAATAAAGTTGGAGGAGAGAGAATCTTGGTATTAAAATAATCAAGATTTAATCTTAAGTGAAACCCTAATTCAATTTAGGGCAAAAATAAATGTATTAATTAAAGGGACTTCAACCAAAATGTTATTGGTTGATTTTGAATAAGGATGGACGTTCTTTTTCCAAGATAAGGAACGAAAATATCCTAAGTAGGTGAAATTCCACTCACCTTATTATAAGGAAAGGAATTTCCACTCAAAAAGATATATTAATATTATGATGGATTAAGGTGCTTATTTTCTTTTCCCTTAATCCATGGATAATGGAAGGGAGTTCGGTGGGGATAGAGATGACCTTGAATGCAAAAAACCAAGGGGGAAGTGGTGGCAACAATTTTGGAATTAAAAGACTTTTATAAAGTATATTCTCTCTCATCAATTTCCTTATAAAAATGCCCTTTCCAAGCCAAATGAAAGGCTTTTCTCGACCCTTTTCTTTATCTCCTTGCTTTGGCCGACCAAGGGAGCTTAGGAGGATAAGAAAGACGAAACCCAACCTGTAGGTAAGGTTCTTGATCCATTTCTCCTTGATTTCATGGTGGAAATCGAAAATAAATTATGGATTCCTTCTTACTTTGATCTCCTCTTCAATCCTAGCCAACTTTTACAATCAAAAGCTTGAGGACGAGTCTAGGGGGAGTTGCAAAAGCTTCATCCATCATTAATGGCGTGATCTTGGAGCTTTGGAGCTCAATTGGAGGCGGGTTTTATAACTTAAACCCTTAAACATTGCTATTGCATCAATTCTCTATGCTTTGTTGATTGATTTCTTCAATTTGATACACTCTTGTTTCTTTGCTGCAATTTCCATCAAGAACGGTTGCCGTTCTTGGTTGTTCGAAGGAAGGGGATGATTACATCATCCTATATGCTTATCCAAAGAAAAGTACCAAGCCAAACAGTTTTGATAGCTATTCCAAATCATTTTAATTTGATTGTCTATGCGGTTTCAGCAAACCGTTTAAAGGCAAACGGTTTGAAACCGTTTGGGAGCAAACGGTTTCAAGACCGTTTGAGATGGTTGACCAAGCATTGAACGTTTGGGAATTTTATTCCTAATTATGTAGGCTAATGACCCACCAAATTTGAGGGGTTAACTCCAACGGAATCGTAGGTTGAAGGCCAATCAATTAGGCAAATCGAATTGAATTAAATGCTGATTTTCAACCTGATTAACTTGACCTGTTTGGGAAAACGGTTTCAAGACCATTTGAGTGAGTTGACCAAGCATTGAAAGTTTGGTATTACTGTTCATAATTATGTTGGTTGATTACCCTTCAAATTTGAGGGATTCACACCCAAGGAATCGTGAGTTGAAGGCTAATCAATTAGGGAAACCTAATTGGATTAAGTACTGATTATCAATCTGATTTAATTGAAATTTTTGGGAAAATGGTCTCAAGACCGTTTGAGTGCGTTGACCAAGGGTTTAACGTTTGGGATTACTGTTCCTAATGGAGTGTTCTAATGACTCACAACGTTTGAGGGATTAACTCCTAAGGAATCGTGAGTTGAAGGCTATTCAATTGGGAAAACCCTAATTGAAAACAGTGCTACAATTCCAATGAGTTAATTGGAGATTTTGGGTTGATTAGCCCAAACGGTTTCAAGACCGTTTGGTAATCACCCAAACGGTCTCAAGACCGTTTGAGGGTCACCCCAAGACCGTTTGGAGGTCTGGGGTCAAGTATAGTTGACCAATTTAAGGTCTAAAGGTACCAAATCATATTGCAATTAAGTGTTGATTTGTTGATCAACTCGATAGACCAAACCTTGATGAAATTTCACTAGAATCCAAAGGTTGGATGAGCCAAACGGTCTCAAGACCGTTTGGAGCTCATCCAAATGGTCTCAAGACCGTTTGGTGGTCAACCAATACCATTTGGAGGTCTAGGGTTGAGTATGGTTAGGTGTTTGAAGGTCTAAAGGTACCAAGCTGATATACAATGCAATGCTGATTTGGTGATCAATCCCATGATCCAAACCTTAATTGGATGGCTTGGATTTGAGTGATTTGATGGGAAAACGGTCTCAAGACCGTTTGGAGGTCATCCAAACGACCTCAAGACCGTTTGGAGTCAGGTCATACCCAATTTGGATGATGGTTCAAAAGTTTCAAAGTAAACAATCTTGCATTGATGGGTGTTGTTGAATCATCGATTCTAAACCCTAATCCAATTGATTCAAACCCTAATTGATGACTAATTGAGGGTTAATTGAGGGTCAAATCAGGTGAAGGTTGACCTATTTAACTCAATTGAAGTATGAGGATAGGTCCAATTGTTGATTGGTTCCATGAATTCAATGATTGAAGGAATCAACATTGGAAACCCTAATCCAATTTGATTGGTTGAGACCATATCTGGTCCATGCAATTTTGAGGAGGTTTGGACCAAACGGTCTCAAGACCGTTTGAGACCAAACGGTCCCAAACCATTTGAAGACCAAAGACCATTCAGTTTCAAAATTGTTTGGTGATGAAACCTCAAAAACCGATTGAAGGTTGTTGGTAATTTAATCACTTGGTAATTGAAGGTAATGATAGTTCCAATAATCCTATGATGGTTAGTGATGATAACCAATGAAGATACAAAGGTTAAAACCCTAATAGTACCTAAGTGATTAGTGCCAATTAAGGGATGAACCTTAATCGCTTATAGGATCAATGACTTGATAATCATAGTTGTATGTACTCAACTGAAGGGTGATACGATCTAATCAAGTTGAGAAGTTGATAGCAGGAATTCATACATGAATATGATTCATGTTGTGATTAAGGGTTGTGATCCTTAAGTAAAGAGATCATGAAACCCTAAACATGAACATAAACCCTAATTGACAGGGTTATTGAACTCAAATCATAGTTGAGGGAGTATCCATGTAAATCCATAGTTGAGGGCGTATCCATGTGAAAACCTAGTTGAGAGAGTATCCATGTGATACCCTAACTGAGGGTGCATCCATGTGAAACCCTAAATGAGAGTGATTTCATGATAAACCCTAATTGGAAATGATTAGTAAACCCTAATTATGGGCAAAGTGATATGAAACACTAATAAAGGGTGATGCTATATACAATCTCTATTCTAAAGAAGGGAGATGGTATGTGAAACCCTAATCCCTAATGAAAGAATAGAATTCATACTTGAATATGATTCATGAGGTGAACTCCTGTAGTACGACCGTACAAGGTAACACGGCCGTGGTGGCTTCCCTTAGCACGGCCATTTTTTGTTGCACGGCCGTGGTACTCTAAGCTTGACTTAGAGTTGTTTTGAAAAGGACCTAGCATGGTCTTTTTGTTAATTTATGACTTATGGGTGAATCCATAGTATTGGCAATAGTTGTATGCTCCAAGTAAGTGATTGATGATCACTACTTTACATGATGAATGTGATAAAATGGTGCATAAAATATTAGGATGGGTAATACCCTAATACAAGCTAAGTATATGAACTCAAATAAGATAATGGTGATGAGGGAAGTGATACATCAAGATATGATAGATATCGCATCCAACACCCCAATACCGGTATACCTTGATATGTTATAAGTCCAATATAATTGGATGAATGATACATGAGATGTGCCATGTCAATGGTTACATTGAGATGAAATGTATCCTGTTGAATGTAGGCCAACATGCCTTATGAAAAAGGGTTAATCCAAACCTATAAACTATGATGTAATCATAGTCTGGTAAAGATGAAAGAGAAATTCATGCTGTGTGTTGATAATTCATTTAATGATAAATGATGAGAATAATGAAGTATGATTAAAATACTTATTATTCCATAATGATTCCTCGCTATGTGAACCCTAATACAGAGTAATACTATATGAACCCTAACACAGGGTAATTGCTATGTGAATCCCTAATGTAGGGTAAATGCTATGTGAATCTCTAATGTAGGGTGATTTCTATGTGAGTCCCCAATGCAGGGTGGTGTTATGTGAAGCTCTAACACAGAGTAATTCTATGTGAAGCTCAAATACAAACTAATGGGTTATGAATATAATAAGATAACCCTTGCATTGCATGGTACTGATATGTAATTGCATCATGATTATTAATCATGCAGATATGATGAGAAGATGAGCATAGCCAGGTATGGGCTATGATGTTCTATACATTGAAAATGTTCTATAGACCTTATAAGCTTTCATATGTCGTGTTGCCTATTAAGGGGTAATAAGAGGTGATATGAGCTTTGTGAACTATGTGAAATACTTTGTGTAGCAAGAATTATAATGTCCTTGGTCAGATGACCTGAAGGTATGAAGTTACTCGATAAGTAGTAACAAGTGTTCTATGATGAGATAAGGGTTTAAATGCCCAGATTCTATAATCATAATGATGAATGTGTTACGAAGAGGAATTGTACTTGATGAGTTGAGGGATTGAGATCCCAATACTTTGAGAAAAGAGTGTGGCTATAGGCCATGACTCCACTATGACAATGCCAGGCTTTAGATATATGATCTAAGCCTGAAGAGAGTTAATGCTGTGATAATGATTCTGTAGTGGATAAATGTTATACATGTTCTTCATATTCCCTAATGGATATGTGATATGATGCTCTTTCAAGTTATAGCTATAATGTTGAATAAGATTAATGTTCTAATCTGTTAGACATTAAAATATCTGCTGCCATATAAATATGATTCCTCCATTCATAATTATCTTCTTAAGTTGCAATAATAATGTTACTGGCAGAGAGTTATAACTCTCGCTGGGGCAATTTTTATAATTGTATCACCCCCGTGGGAACCACATTTTTAGGTGGACATGGACGAGGAGACAGGAATCCTTCAATAGGCGAAGGACAACAACAGCAGCAGGGACAATAGTGAAGTCTCAGGTGGAGACATTGGTTGTTATGTCATGATTAGATGTATATAGAGTCCTATGTGTCGTCTCTATACTCTCGGGTCCTCGGAGTAGTAGTTAGTGCTTTTAAGATTTTGGCTCAGTGCCTTGAGATTTTATTCTGCCTATGTTGAGCTTACTAGTACAGCTGATGTTGTAAATCTCGAGAATAGATAGTACAAGACATGTACTTTGAAACAGAATGTAAATGTTATACTTTGGCTCTTGAAGAAAAAGATTTCCAATGTGTGGATCTCTTCGCAAAAAGTTTTAAATTTTTTTGTGATTTTCGCTAATCCGCTGCTTAATGAACGCTTCCGCATTAGTTAATCTTGTTTTCGGGAATCGGTCGTTACAGGTGAAGAACCTGAAGATGTTCCTTAGTTGGCTAATGCTTGTTGAGCTATCTGATTCTCCAACATTTTGGTGTGAGTGATGATTCCTTCAACTTTGGAAGACAGTTTTCTAATAGCATCTTTCAATATGTTGCCATGTGCCCAAAACTCATCATTCTAGTATATTTATGTGGTGACAAAGGTCTCAAGGAGGCTTTCCAAGCTTTATTTTTGCAGTGCAGGAGTCACTTGTTGAAATAGATTGAGGTTCATGTAGTTGCTAGAATTGTACCCCGGTGGCTCTTGGTATTTGGCATTCATCAGTTGACAATTTCTCATAGTTTTTTGACCTTGAGCTTGACCTTGTTTCTGGTTATGCTAATTTTTGTTCCTGTAAGAGAAATTTGGATGGTCCCTCCATCTTGGGTTATAGGTTTCAAAAAATGGATTGTAGGCATGTCTGTTATTGAAATTTCCTTCTGCATTAACTTGTTCTGGTACTTAATTAGCATTCGTCTATGGTGCAAAACAAGAAGCAGAATTATGCTCGGATGTTCCACAAGCCTCACATACTTTTTCAACTACTTGAACTGAATGAGTGGTCAACCTTTCAAATTTTTTATTCAAGGTATCAAGTTTGGCTGAAATCAAGTCCACGAAATCAACATTATGTTTCCCACTGGACTTCTCACTTGTGCTGGTGGAAGAAAAGGGCTGGCTGGTTCTTTCAAAACTCCATTGGTTGTGTTTGAGCTCCATGTCTTCAATGATAGTGAAACCTTGATTATATGACTTGTTCACCAAGGCTCCATTTTTTGTGTCATCAATGGTCATATGGACATTGTAGAATATCCCATTGTAGAAAGTTTGTAGAAGCAACCAGCTTGTCAAATTTTGGTGAGGGCATAGGTGTTGGAGGTCCTTAATCCTCTCCTAGGTCTCATAAAGTGTCTCACCTTCTTGTTGCTTTAAGTTTGTGATTTGATTCCTCAGTTGGGATTTCTTGCTAGGAGGAAAATACTTAGCTAGAAAAGCATTCAACAGATCATCCCAGCTTTTGATGTAATGTTTAGGCAATGAGGAGAGCCATGCCTTGTCTCAGTCTCACAAAGTCAATGGGAATATGATTAAGTGTACTCCTCAGCTAGAATACCATTGATTTTAAAAGTGTTCATGTACTACAAAAACTCCACTATGTGAAGATTTGGATCTTCCATAGGAGCTCCCCCAAAGAGATTATGTTGGAGCATATGCATGATTGTAGGGTTGATGGAGAAGTTGTTGGCCTCTATCATAGCTCCACAAATATTAATGGCAGAAAAATCCTTGAGTGGACGGTTGTCCTCCATCTCTAATTTTTGAATAGGATCGGGTGATGGCGGTGGTCAAGGTGAAGATTGTGTTGATGAAGGACGTGATTCCCCCAGACTTGAAGAGTTCTAACTCCTCCTTTCTCTCCTTTGGCTTCTAAAATTTGCTCTATTTCGGGGACTAGAAAGATTGATGTCTGTAGACCCCTCTTTGAAGGATGCATGCAACCTTAAAAGAAAAATTTGAGGGAGATTCACAAAAGCTAAGAAGTACCACAATTTGAAATACAGAAATGATGACTTAGTCTCAATTACTAGTTAACTCTTCTAATCTAACTAAAAATTGCCATAGCTCATCGGCTACGGTGCCAAAAACTTGTTGGGAGTTTTGGAAAGAAAGATCTCAACTCACTAATCAACCACAAGTGTATGGGGTCAATGTAGTCGGGTGTCGAACACAAGGATCTAGGCTAGTAGGTGCAAATTTGTTAACTTTCATTAATCTAAGTCGGTTTACAAATGCTCAGACTGATTACAAATTTATGAGGTGAGAAAAAGCAAAATGCTCTAAGTTAAAGGGTTGATTGAGAAATTAATGGATTGGGCGTTAGATTTCACTACCATACCATCATATCATATGTACTTATGAAATTAAGATTACCGTTAACATACAAGGAGGTTGTCATCATCATGCATTTCCCAATGTCATGAGATGGTTTTCAACATCGCATAATGCTCCCACATCTATGCTTAGTGTAGAACACAACCTTAACCCTCAATATTCTCAAGACATTCCCATGGTCAAGATCATACTGCCATGGTTCCTACTTGCTACTCCCTCATACATTCTCTCGAAGCACAAGGTAAGCATGAAACATGTACAAAAGGTGGCCAGTCAAACATACAAGAAAGAAACACCGTAGGAATCCATGGAAAACCAAATTAACTAGAAATAAACATATATTTTGAGTTCACTTGAACAATGGCATGGGAGTTACTCTCATATTCCCACAAAAAGAGTTATACTCGTCCATAATGGAAATGTACAGACACAATGCAGAAATTTCAGAGTTTCACATGTTTAAGAGAAGAAAAAGATAAAGGAAGAAAAGAGGTAGCCAAAGATAAGTAGAACTCCAGCTAGAGGATGAAATTCCACTCTTGGACCTATTCCAACTCAGATAATTTTCCCTTCCGAAAAGCTTGATTGAGAGAAGTAAGCTCTACTGCACCTTTAGAGAAGAACTAAAGAAGAAATGAAGTAGAATGGAGGTTCTTTGGCAAGAAACCACCTTCTTCCACCCCAAAATTGCCCTCCTTATATATTGAACTTCTCTTGGATGAAAAAAACTTTCAAAATGATGAGAGATAACCGCCCATTGTGTTGCTTTGGTATTTAAAAGTGTGGGGTGGTTGCTCTCATTTCTATAGAAACTGATAATGACACAGTGTGTCTTTAAGGTGACACGACGTGTCATAATCTTCTGGAGTCAATTTAGGAGAAAGGTACATGACGTGTTCAATTAAACACACGCCATGTGTGTTGTTAGCAAGTTGTAGCCGGCCTTTAGGTCTCGTGGACATGTCGTTTCCTAGTAGGGATATGTCGTGTCGTGTTCTATACATTTTGGTGTTGAGTCCGCTGGAGACACACATGCCATGTGTTAAATATCAGATGATGTGTTCTTCATTCTGTGAAGGATTCGGTGAGGGAAAACATCATGTATCAAATAAGACATGCCATGTGCAATGTTGTTTCTTCAATAATAAACTCTGAATCAGCTACAAGTTGAGGAGAAGTCCCATTGGGGTCAGATTTGAGTTGGGCTATCACCAATTTAGCATTTTGAGCGCATGTCTGCAATCAACATCATGCGGTAAGTAAAATAACTAAAATGTGGCAAGATAAATATGAATAAAGGCTAATTAAAGGCAAAATAAACTAAATTTGTGTGTGATATTGTACAAGAAGTCGATATGAAATGCACACATCATCTTCACCACTAAATATGAACAAGGACAAATTATGTTGTGACTCATGTGGTCTCGCCGCTGACTGCAGGCTGACTTTGATATCGTAGAAGTAACCATAGGACTCCTTCCCTTAGAGTAGTCTACACAGATCAACTACAACTCCTGTTGTTCAATAGATAAGTAGGAGGTGTCCCTCCCATTGCCGTACTAGTCACAACATGCTCTCCCATAATAATAATTCTCAATTGTTCTATCTCGTAGCTATCCCTCCCTTGTCAGGTAGGACTTTCTTGGGCTCTCAATTACCACAACTAGAGAGGACAACAATTATCAAAGACTAATTCTCAGTTGTTTGTGTTGTGTTATGGGAAGCCCCTAGTACCCCTCCATTTATAAGTGGAGTTTGGGCCAGGGTTCTTAGTATGTACGATATTTGTGCAGGAGAGGAAGGGACTGGAAGATCTTGAATTTTAACAACATGCGACAACCCAAGTAGTTGTCTGGTTCGTATGGTCACATGGGATAACTGTCTCACACGCGCAAACGATCATTTAGCAGTTTCCCAATCGCACGCGGATTTGGAAATTTTGATCCAATCAATATGACATATTAATTAGATGCACCCCATATATTATACAATCGAAACAAGTTCGAGAAACATCCAGAACCTTCATTCGTCCCAACTAAGCTGTCTCACCCATGCGAGATGCCTTTCTTACTCACCCATATGACCGTCGGGTGAGCCAATTTGAGCCGATCAGTTCACGCGGTCAGTTCAAAGGGCCAAACTAAGCTGATTTGCTTCAATCATCTTGATGACCGAAACGGTCATCTCAACTCTTCAGCCGATCATCTTACTCTGTGAGACGGTCATCTAGAAGTACAAACATCACATTCAATTGATATATTACATGAATTGAGTACTTAGATGCTTTACTAATCAATCCAATCATCATTCAAGATAAACTCCTCTTCTAGATGAGTTCCTATGAGTGTGACCCTATAGGTCCCAGATCCCACTGGCAATGAGTGTCCATAACTAACTTATGACATCACAAATAAGGAGTGGTGCCTAGTCGCACATCAGTACTACCCAATTGAATGGAAAGTTGGAGAACAACTTCAACCTACAATCTATATAAGGTGTTCTAGTGATTGTATAATTCCTTTATCATTGATATCTAGAGTGAAGTCAGAGTATGGACTTGTGATTCTCTCAATGTTCATCTCATGTTTCTTGAACCAAGAGCAGTCTGTCTGAGATAATGTGACCTCAATATCATATATGGATACAAATGTGCATGTAGATGAATTTCTCAGTCTCATTTATCAAGTAGCCATGATATCATACTCTAGTAGGAGGGACAAATCCCATATCTATCACTCACAGTCTATCCCCATGTGTCAAAGTACCCACTAATCATCTTTATAACCACCCATGTTTCAGGATTGTGTTTGATGACATCAGAGCATACCCTACAACATGTGACAAGTGTAATGATTTTAGTTCTAAGAATCACAATCACCACCTTCACTATGAGAGTTGACTATGACTTACCATGTGATGGTTTCCATGTGTCACTCTCAAGGTGGGTTTGTTTGATACATTATTCCCTAACATGTATCTATGTGCTTGGTTTGATATTTCCATATCATGACTAATGAGATTTAGTCATTAACCAACCCACACTCTAGTATTATGTGTTATTGGTGTCTAACTACCTTCCACAGTAACAAACGACTAGGGACATAACAAGAATGTACACACTCTTCACATTTGTATGATCTCATCCTCGAAGGCTAATACTTGAAGGCATACGCCATTGAGTATTGTGATTCTTTAGGCATTCATAATGTTTCCTCATTATCTCATACATGACTGAAATAGAATGAATCAGAAGCTTTCCTATATGAGTATTGTCATTAATCAAATCCTTTATGCCATGTCAATCATCACATGATTTTCTCTATGGTTATACCTTAGCAACAAACTCCCACTTGCACTTAGAGCCAACCACCCATGAATCATATTCTTCGTGGCCTAAACATGTCCACCATGTTTATGCTACACTATTTCAAATCCAGTGGGTAAGCAACATTTTTCTAATAGTCAGTATATTGCATGTTTCCTTCTCTCTTTGTTGTACAATTTCTCATATGAGATGGAATTGATGTAATTTGGAATATGATATTCCTTGCCTAATAACTAGCTCCATTATTTTCAAAGTATCACTACTGAGTCATCAATGGTTGAATGTCTGTAAGTTCATCACATGAACTCCTGGATCCATATAGTATCACTCTGTGTTCGCAACACAAGTATACCAACTTCTATTGTTGAATAGAATCAATGGCTATTAGTTTGGAACCCTTCCAACTAACAACATTTCTTTTAAATCAAACATATTTTAATTTGAGATCACTTTGTCATTATTTAATCTAGCATCAATGTAACCCTTTATATCAAATTCATCCTTTTCATTGCTATCTATATTGACTAGCAATATATCCTTAGGTACTTCCTCAAGTACTAATGGATATCTTTAATGACTTTCCAATAACCCTTATTGGAAAATACCATCATCTTTTCATGTCCAATACATATAATATTAAATGGGATAATATCACTCATGATAGATCCATTACTACAACATTTGGCATCTTAATCATGTAATTTCCATTATTCACAAGAATTGGAACATAAGATTAATGATAGACTAATATAGATTCTCTCTCACTGAATTCTTTTTGTGTTTGAACTCTTTCAACACATTGTTGTTGTATGTGCCCAAAGTTTTGTTATGAAACATTCAAGAACTATCTGGTAGGTCTTGATCCTTGTCTCATTAGATATTTCCTTTGAGACAACCATTATCAAACTGATAACGATATCACACAAAACTAAGCAAAAACAAGCATTAACATCGAATTACCGAAAATCACTAGTAATTAAAACCATTTTCCATAATGATCCACTACCGGTAACTTTTTCCAAAAGGCCCAAGGCCATATACATATTCTGGTTTACTTTATACATATATCATTCCCTCATATTACAAAGATATGAGATATTAGTTGCTTTATCAAAACATATATAAATGCAACATTATACCTTGAGGCATTCTTAGTCAAAATATCAGACTGATCATGAAACCAGATATGAAACTATCCCCTAAGGACCCAAGAGTACAAGTACAACACATAGGACTTTATTTATACTAGACACATAACAACACACTCAACCTAAGTTTTTACTATTGTCCTTGCCACTTCTATCCATTCTCAGCTACACAGACACTACCTCCTTGTGCACGTCCACCTAAAAAGTTGTGGAACCCACGGGGTGAGACAAAGTCCCAACGATAGATACAACTCTCCTCCAACAATATTATTTTCACAAATATATTGTAATTTAAATAGAAAGTAAGGCATGGAAGAAAAATAATATAATAAGCATTTCAAATGACTATGATTGAATGGTAGAACAAGTAAATACTTTAGAAGGAATATGAAGAACACAAATAACTATTATAAACTAAACATTATAAAAGCAAAGGAAGGCTTCAACCAATGTTTCCGTATTTGATCCTTAAACAAACATACTACACAGTTGATTACATCTTTCCAAAATCAATCTTATGCCCTGTAGAGATGAGAATATACCTTTCATACTCCAACTAACCACTCTGAAGTAAGCATCACTTCTATAAAAGGTCAATGGAAGAGCTAGAATCTACGAACTCACCTTCCTTGGTCAGTACGAGAATGTCAGAGACAATATGAGTCAATCTACAATTATCTAGCCTAGAATATAGAGGCTCTTTGCTATAGAGATACAACTCATTGCATGTTCTCTATTCAAGTATGACCTACAGTCAACCTTTCTTGTATTTATTGAGTCATTGCCGCAATCATACTCTTCCATTAGGTATGGCCTTACTACAAATTCCAGATGTTGAATTAGAGCTGTGATCTACAATCAGACTCATTTTAGGAAATGGCTCAAAGACATTCCTAGGGTTTGAAGGAAGCTAGGAAATGGTCGACTTGCACCCTCACATATTAAAAAATATGCGCTCCAAGAAAAACTCATTTCACCATTCAGCAAGTTCTGACACCGAATGGTTCTATAGACAAGATAACTACATTTTTAGTTCCACTTGATTAATTAAACCAACTGAAGTGTCTTTTAGCATCAATAAAGTTATAACGTACAAACCACAAACAAATTCTACAAAAGAAAGAGGTAATGTATTACAACAGCTGATATCATCATTTAAACCATAAATTGATTTTTGTTACTTCATATCACTATATCATTGTCTGCCACAAGGCTATTATTATCATGCATCATCATGGTATATCAATTCCACATATCTGTACAAGAGGATATTCCCTCAATTAGGCATTAAGCTCGTGCCAGGTCCTAAGACCCATCACATCACATTTATGATTAATTATTATCTCATTATGCATATAAGTATTACTCATACCAATCATCATTTTATGCCAGATCAATTGTACTTTCCATAGCAATCATTACCCATTATTCTCAGGAAGAGAATATATTGAAACACATTAAACACCTTTAACTAACATGAATAAAGTCTCATAAGAT
Organism: Alisma plantago-aquatica; assembly: GCA_963693085.1. Classification (NCBI taxonomy): domain Eukaryota; kingdom Viridiplantae; phylum Streptophyta; class Magnoliopsida; order Alismatales; family Alismataceae; genus Alisma; species Alisma plantago-aquatica. The sequence continues at coordinate 856,166,864 of OY856410.1, read as the reverse complement.
CTCTAATTTAAGGTTAGGCCTCATACAGATTTCACATGTTCTGGGTAACAAGCCCTTATTTCATTATTGAACAATGTCACCTCTTACTAGGAAACTGTCATCTTGAGGTCATTAGACCTATACACATCTTATTTATTGTACAAGCATTTCACATGGATCACATAGCCTTATATAATTTGTTTCATGTTAATTCATCATAGCTCATACCTAGCTATGCTCATTATCTACATGATAAAAGTTTCATGGTTAAAGCAATATTAGGTAATGGAAACACCATGCCATATAGAGGATCATTCAAATTCCATCCTTCTCATAATTAGGGTTATGGTTTCCTCTTATATCCAATTAGGGTTTTGGATTTCATAATTAACAACCACACCCTAATTCTCATCGTAAGAACTATAATATTGTTATAAGTATACAAGCATACTTAATTACTTTCATTAATCATCATCAATTTATGATCAACATAAGGTATTACCTTTCTCATATGAGTAGTACATTTCTCTCTATTTTTCTTATTAAGATATTAATTTCAACATACTTATTACATTAGTTGAATCCAATTTAGGGTTTATCATCCCCTTACTTAGTAAATTGCATCCATCTTATTACTTCAAAATGAATCAACTAGTTATAATTAAAGTGTACCAACCCACAGTCATTAAGGTGGGTTGGCCTACACTCATCAAGGTGTGTCGACCTAGGTGTATCAGCCTACATACTAAACCTTGTGCCAGCCGAGACACATATGTTTGTGTCATCCAAGGCACATCAAATGGTATATGTTTAGAGGTACTTGAGGTATATTGAGCATAGTGTATCCTTATGTGTCAGCCACACTATCACAATGTGTATCGACCACTCAATTAACTATTTTATCAACCATACAATCATCTAGTGTATCGGCCATACTATCATATTGGGATATCAGTCTCTAGGACTAGAGTTGTCTCAGTTTAGTCCTCATCAACACCTTTTATTGTTTCATCCATCAGCCTCACCACTACTTGGTGTGTCGTCCAAGACCTCAAGGGATGTGTTGTCCACACATTTACATTGTGTGTTGGGCTAAGTGTGTCTCCCATCACACTTGTGTTAGGCTAGAGGGATATCAAATTGTTAGTGTACCAAAATAGGGTTAGGGTTGTCCATGATGACCTTAATACTCAACTAAGGCATCATAGTTTGATACTCCACCTTATAAAAACATTCCCTTATTCATGACAAGTTATTATCATTATGGCATATCATTTTATGTTGTCTAGCATATCGGCCTAGCTCCTATAGGTCATGAAGGATCATTAACATATCATTTTTAGGCGTCACAAGTCATGATGGTCATCCATGTTATAGTGCAAGTGTGTTAACTTGGCCATCTTCTAGATATCGGCCTACCCTATTCTTCAGCCTTAGGTGATAGGTTAGACAAATGTAAGGATGATAGTCCTACACATGTAACAAACTGATAGGAGGTTAGGAATTTTTGTGTATTGGTTTACATTGATACACCTATGTAACCATGCTCTGCTGAACCCTAGCCGTCATCATGTGCCCAACCCACTTGGTGCGTAGGTTCTTGGATGGGGAGAACCCTTTTCTCATTGTTGTGGAGTGCAATAGAGACTTGTTTGGCAGTGCCCCCATCCTCTTCTTCCTCTTCCTCCTAACGCCCAACTACCATGATGACATAGAGAGCTTGTCGTCATTGCTAGAGAAGAGCTAGTGCCTCACATTCAACATCTGTTAGAGAGACAACCAGCGACCTGATGCCCCGGTCTGTGTGACTTCCTCCATTCCCCATATGCTACCATCCAACGCCGCCATTCTCAACCAAGGTGCCCAACAATCAGACTAACCAATGGTAGTAGCGTGCAACACATGATTCCCTTGGCTTGCCTTGATGACGATCTACAACACAATTGCATTTCAACATTCGAACCCTGACAACCTACATCACTACCTCTTCTCACTACCATAGAAAAGGCCTTTGGCGTCAGTTATTTAGAGCCTTTAGCTTCGGTTTCAAAGCGACACGTAAGTGGGCGCCGCTAAAGGTCGACACCTTCAGCGTCGGTTTCTAACCGACGCCATAACCCTTCCCACCACCGAAAACACACCAGTAAGGGAACTATATGCATCGGTTCTTAACAAAAACTGACACTATATCATGATCAAAGACGTCAGTTATTAAACACACACCGACACCATAACCCTTGCCGCCACTGAAAATGCCCCAGCAAGGGAACTATAAGTGTCGGTTAGTAAATAAAACTAACACTATATCATGGTTAAACACGTCGGTTATTAAACAATAACTGACGCCATATGCCTGCCAGTACGACTGTGCCTGGCCACAATAGGTGTCGGTTCTTACAGATAACCGACGACAGCCATGGAAGAGACATTTGTTTTTTTTCTAATAACCGACGTTTATGTCTTTGGGGTCAGTTTTATACAAATAACTGATGCCTATGTTCTGATTTTTTTTCTTATCAGTTTGTAGGTCTGCTGTATGGCTGGTCAGCAGGATGTAGAAGTTTACATCATCCATTGATATTAGCCAAGAACACGCCACAAACTTGCAAAGTCATTCACATTCAGACACATGTATGGATTAGATACATGTAGAAACCTGCAAAGTCATTTACATTCACATTCAATTCCATTCATTTCATCTCTTTTCACATGCAGACATTCATGTATTGATCAGAAAAAGTCATCCACATTCACACATATGACAATTCAGAAAAAGTCATTCACATTCACACAAAAATAATTATGATATAAGGTTTATAAATATCATTCTTTATTCATCATCATCATCATTGTCATCAGATACCCAATTATATTTAAAAATTCCTACTAGTTATAGGGCTTTTGCCCATTCTTCTCTTACAACATCAAATTCCTCCCTCGTATAGGGAGTATGTACATCTAATAACTTTCCACATGTACTGAAGTCAGTTTTAAATACCTGCAAAGAGAATGACATATATATATAATTAATAATATATAATAAGATTGATATATTTCATATTATCTAGTGAGACTATATATAATACCTTATGTATAGTATCGATTTCCATTGCGGCATATTTGATGATTAGGTCCATAAATCACATCACATAGTAGGCACATGCCCATCCGTTGTCTTGTGTAGCACACTATAAATTGAAACATACAAAATATTCAAAATACAAATAAGCACAGCTCACATAAATAATATATACATTGGAGTCGGGAAATTACTTTCACATTCTCCCAAATTAGTGGTTGATTCTTTTTCTTAGGGACCTTTCCTCAAGCTTTTTTGAACTCTTGTAAAGCACTACATGTCAATGTAACACATTAAATTGCATAATTAAATGGTAATGTAATAATAGATGTTAACAGATATAAAAATATAAAATATTTCTCATGGGAATAATGGTATTTTCATTGTGTGTCCATATAATGTATTCAATTTGTTCCCCACGGGATCTAGATAATAGACAGTGAACATCTTGGGGACAATAACTAGTAACTCCCAATGCCTACCACTACAGATAAGAAAGTTAAAAATTAATAACTCAAAATCCACAATAAAAATGTAATTTTCTTAAGTCCAAATTATAAGAAAACTAAACTTATTCGACATTGAATGGAGCTATTATCACCGTCTTCTTATTTTTACCAAAATATTCAAAAGCAGCACAATAGTATGAAGTAATTGAAGAAGGGTCTGTATCTACAAGACTAATCAAACATGGAACAAAAAATCCCATATGGGAAAATGCAAAATCTGTACATATCATGTGTAAGTGGCTGCAAAACATGTATTACGTATGCATTAATATATAAGAAACCATATCACCATATGTAAAACAAGGTATACAAATGTATAAACAAGATCTCACCATATCCACAACTCTATCATAGATGTGTTCAGCCAATCATAATGAAACAACTCCAAAATATCTTGTATAAATAGCTTGTTATTGTATGATTGACTTGCATTAATACTTATGCATTAATGCATATGCAAAACTTGTATTATGTATGCATTAATACATATGCAACAAAGAAGAGGAGATCTGGACAGGTAGAAATTGTTATGCTTTCTGAAGGGCTAAACTCCATCATCCAGAACTGTATGCCTGAGAAACTAGATGAACAAGGTGCCTTTACTCTCCCTTGCAAGATAGGAGGCTCTACTTTTGATAAGGGCCTTGTTGACCTTGGAGCTAGCAGCAACTTGATCCCCATATCTTTGCGGGAAAAGCTAGACTTGGGGGATTTGAAGCCAACATCTATGACAATTTAGCTAGTGGATCTCTCAATTAAACACCCAAGGGGAGTGATTGAGGATGTCCCTATTTAGATACTAAAGTTCTTCATTCCATGTGATTTTTTGGTCTTGGACATGCATGAAGACCCAACCAAGCCAGTCCTTTTTGGAAGACCCTTCTTGCGCACTACATGTTGTCTAGTTGATGTTAGAGAAGGAAAACTCACTATTAGGGTGGGAGATGAAGAACTCATATTTTCAGTCTATGATTCCATGAAGGCACCCAACTCCAAGGAGTACCTTTGTCTTGTTCATACTATTGATAAACTACTTGAGGAAGAAAAGAATTCCATTAAAACTTCATCAGATGATCTTGAAGAAGATGACGCAAGTGCTACTCTCAATGAGGAAAGTCCCGAAACTTTGGAGATCTGCCAAGTTAATAAGACTCAAAGAAGAATGAAGGAATCAATACCAAAGCTCCAAGCAAACATGAGGAACTAAAACCCAACCCATCGGGGTTAAGGTATGCTTTCTTAGGCCCAAACTCTTCCTCTCCTATCATTATAAATGTTGAACTAAACAATGATCAAGAAGAAAAACTTTTGAATGAACTAAGAAGCTATAAATATGTGAAAGGTTATTCTATTGATGACCTCAAAGGAATTTATCCATCCATTTGTATGCATAGGGTAGCTTTAGATGAGGATTCCAAACCATGCGTAGACCCCTCAAGGAGACTAAACCAAAACATGATGGAAGTTGTAAAAAAGGAAATTTTAAAACTTAAAGATGTTGAAATTATTTATCCAATAAGTGATAGTCCTTGGGTGATTCCTATATAGGTTGTGCCTAATAAAGGAGGAACAATGGTAATTCAAGGACAAAATGATGAATTGATACAAACAACAATCTTCACCGGATCACGAATGTGCATTGGCTATAAAAAATTGAATAAAGCCACCAGAAAATATCATTTCCCTTTACCTTTTATTAATTTGATGCTAGAAAGACTAGCTCACCACTCCTATTTTTTCTATCTTGATGGGTTTAGCGGGTTCTTCCAAATTCCCATCTATCCACATGATTAAGAAAAGACCAAATTTACTTGCAACTATGGAACTTATGCATATAGGAAGATTGCCTTTGGGCTTTGCAATGCTCCTGCCACTTTTCAAATGTGTATGATGGCCATTTTTTCTGATTACATTGAAAAGATTATGGAAATATTCATGGATGTCTTTAGCATCTATGACAATTCATTTGATGATTGTTTGTTAAATCTAACTAAAGTTTTACAGAGATACCCACAAGTCAACCTTGTGCTTAAGTGGGAGAAATGTCACTTTATGGTGCAGCTAGGTATCATTCTAGGACATGTTATTTTGAATAAAGGGATTGAAGTGGATAAAGCTAAAGTGGAGGCTATTGAAAAGATGTCAGCTCCGACCAATGTGAAGGAAATTCATAGATTTTTGGGCCATGTGGGTTTCTACAGGAGATTTATTAAGGATTTCTCAAAGATTGCAAAGCTTCTATTCTCCTTGTTAGCAAAAGATGTTGAGTTTATATTCAATGATGATTGCCAAATTTCCTTCCAGAAGTTAACAGATGCCCTAGTTTCATCTCTTATTATCAAACCACCAGATTGGAGCACTTCTTTTGAAATAATGTGTGATGTTTGTGACTATTCCATAGGAGCAATCTTGGGATAAAGAAAAGACAACAAACTACATGCCATATACTACTCAAGTAAGACCCTTGATGAAGAACAAATCAACTATGCTACTATAGAGAAGGAGATGATTGTCGTTGTTTATGCATTTGATAAATTGAGACAATATCTAGTGGGTTCTAAGGTCATTGTGTATACGAATCATGCTACAATAAGGTACCTTATGAGAAAGAAAGACGTCAAGCCTCACCTCATCCGCTAGGTATTTCTACTATAGAAGTTTGACTTAGAAATCAAAGATAAGAAAGGAACCGAGAATAATGTAGCTAACCATCTCTCATGTCTTTCCACTAGTGTTGAAAACAAATTTCCTATTAATGACAAGTTGCCCATTGAAACGTTGTATGTAGTGAACTCTCTTGCTTTGCCATGGTTTTTTAATTTTGCAAATTACCTTGCCACCAAATGTCTTCCACCTAATTTTAGTTACCAACAAAAGAAGAAGTTTTTTCATGATGTTAAATTCTATTATTGGGACGACCCTCTATTGTTTAAGCAATGCATAGATGGACTCATTAGGAGATGTATCCCAAATGAATAAATTGCTAATGTGATTTTAGATTTCCATTACTCTCCCTACGGTGAACACTTTGGAGAGGACAAACTGCAACCAAAATACTTCAATCTGGTTTTTATTGGCCAAGTCTATTCCATGATGTGCACACATTTTTCAAGGCTTATAACAATTGCCTAAGAGCTAGGGGAATTTTTGAAATGCCATTGAACTCAATTATGGAAATAGAAGTCTTTGATGTAAGGGGCATAGATCATATGGGCCCTTTTCCATCCTCGTGCAACTAAAAGTTCATCTTAGTGGCCTATGATTATGTTTCCAAATGGGTGGAGGCAATCCCCACTCAAGCTCCAGATGCAAAGTCATTCATAAAACTATTCCAGAAGATCATCTTCCCTAGAATTGGAGTTCTAAGAGCAATAATATTAGACGGTGGCAGCCATTTTAATAAAATGAACTTCAACAACCTTCTTAGCAATTATGGAGTGAATCATAAGGTGTCCACATCTTATCATCCTCAAACATCAAGTCAGGTGAAGATCTCAAATAGGCAACTAAAGGCTATCCTAGAAAAGACTGTCTCTAGTTCAAGGAAGGATTGGGCACTGAAATTAGACAATGCATTATGGCCATACAGGACAACTTTTAAACCTCCTATTGGAACAACTTGTAAAGAGTGGGATAATCAATCCACCTCTCTACTAAAAACAATGGTAAACAAAATCCAATTGAAATAGCAACGGAAGATAAAATTTTGACTATATTCAATTTCAAATAAAGTGTACATAAAAATTCTCCCAATATGGGTGTACATGCTTTATACAAAAAGAGGATCTAAGTAGAGGGAAATCTAACTACTCCACTTTTGTCTCCAAGCAACATATCCATCATCTAAGTCCAAGCCCAAGCCAAGATCTTCAAGTCCTATTCAACCACCTTGCTTCACACCTGGGTGGTTGGGAAGTCACCCAGCAAAAGGGAAAGGAAAATAAAAAGTATGTGTTACAAAACTATTCTAAGATGGAAAGATAAGTAAAGCATGTGAAAATAGGCTAGGGTTCATCATAAGATGAGACATCAAGAGTATGAGGTTGTTATTAAGGAAACTTGCCAATAACAAAAGTAAATAAAGGGTTTGCATGTAAATTAATATGTCTACCTAACTAAGTAGGGTTGAGGCACCTACCGGACCTCTAACCTTAGGTGAGGGAAGAATAAGACATTTCCAGCCACCTATAATTTTTTTTATTGGGGAGAATTATAAACATTCCCCTAGGGCGATTATATACATGCCCTCTATGGGTGGTTGTACATAAGTACCACTACTTAAACATTAAATAGATCATTTAATTACATGCTAACAAAAGAGTTATGGCAAGGTTGAGCAAAAGAATATGTAACATGGTAGTAGGGTATGAATACCCAATCAAGATAATACTACATCTACTTTTGAGGCAATAAGCAATTTGGGTTTCAAGAATCAAGGATTTAGATCAGTTTAAGCCTCATAAGAAATTATAGGTAATGGTATAAAGTTTTCCCAACTGAAGAGTAGATGCACATACATAAATAGGAATTGCACATACAAAACACATACCTTTAAGATTGATTCCAATTATCAACTTGTACCACTAAATCAATTTAATGTTCCACTTTTCCTAATATCAAGACCATATTTATGTATTAGAACAATATTCATTCATTAAACGCTTAAAACCGCAAAACCATCGACTTTTTCCACAAACGATCGAATTAGACTCTAAAAACCTCACTAATGTCTTAGTTACGTTCTTCTGATCAAAATAAAATATATGTTTGTATATTTTCAAGTTACTGACTTTTTAGGGTATTTTCCATATTTATTAGTTAATTAAATCAACTCGAAAAACACTTTTTCGTAAACATCAGAATCAAAATTTGCAAATATTTTTAATAGATAGATCTTGTTCTCCTGATTTCAAAAAACTATTTATTTTTAATTTTTGGAAACTAGAATAATTTATATAAATTAATTTACTCGGACCAATCCTAGCCTGCCACATAGGCAAAGCATGCACGCCCAAGTCAAGGGAGGAGGGGAGTGGGCCCCACGCTGCTGACCTGGCCCAATAGGCTGTCTCGCGCGCGTGGGTGCCCAGCAGCCTCTAGCAGGCCCTCACAAAGCTGGGTCAACATTGGTCAAAATCGGCAAACAGGTAAAGGACGAGGATACCCCTCGCGCGAAAAACATAACAATCAAAACGACCAGGGCGATTTGGTAAAATCACGAGGTCTTCCTCCTTCCCTCACCCGAGCGCCATTGCGCCAGAACAGTAATAGCTGCTCACGATGGATTTGGGGAAAAAATTCTATAGGCCATAAAAATCTATGCACAAGTAGTCGAACCGAAGCCCATAAGAAACCGAACTAGATGGTACCTGTTATTGGGACGATGATCGGGGACACTGGGAGCCAGGAGCGCCGCAAGGTCAGGGGTCTTCGGCGGCTAGATGAAGGTCAAGATATCCACGAAAGTCAACATTGAAGGCTCAGGCGAGTTTCTAAGGTCATGGCGGTCCTAGGGGTGGATATATATAGGCAAGGAGGCCAAGGTTAGGGTTTACCAAGGTGGGGGTAGGGAGAGGCGGCGCCCAAGTTGGGCGTTTCCCGAATACTCGATTAAAACATGAGATCTTGTACTAGTTGGATGCAGAATCGAATTTGCAATCCAATGCAACTTGTTTCGTGAAGTTTCGTTGAGAAACGAGGGAGAAATAGCCATCCGAAAAATCACCAAAATGTGGATTACTGTTCATACGCGACCAAGGAAGAAGATGAAATGATCTTTTAATACAACTTGCTAACTTTGTTCATTTTGTGCATTTAGTGCATAAACCTTACTCTAATTATTTAAGGGTTCACATAAAGTCCAAATAAACTCAAATTTGATAAGTATATTTATTTTGGGGTGAGGAATCTGAATATAAAATTATATTTGCCTTTTGAGAAAATTAGATTATTTAATTAAGCCAATTACTATTTTCTCTTTCCTCCTATACTAATGATGTTAGGATTATCCAAAAATTATAAAACTTCACCCACAAGTCACATTCAATATTTTGGATACTAATTTAGTATTATTTCCATTTGTTGATATCGTTTATTATTTTAATTAATGATTTTAATATTTTACACACTTTCTCTCTCCTAAATTCACCTTCTTATAAAATATTTTCCAAATTGAATAAAAATTCATACAAAGATATATTTTGACGTGTAAAACACGAATTTAGCATTATTTTATTTTTTTGAAGACTTTTATAATTTTATTTAATTCATTTAAATTTTATTACTTATTTAACCTTTTAATTTATTAGAGGCATCTAGAAACCTTCTAAAAATATAAAACTTGGTATACAAGTAATAATAAACGTTAGGAAGATATTAACTAATTTTTATAAACATAAATTTAATAATTTTTGTCTTTAAATCATTTTCTCTCTCCAGATTAAAATAAAATATTAAACATAGACCAAATTAAATGCAAATTTGTCCAAAGGCTTATTTTTATGTTTAGATTACGAATATGGAGTTATTTTTCTAATTTGAGGGAATTAAATATTTTATCTCTCTGTCTTGGCCTATTTCCCATTATCTTGTATTAAAGGCATTATATATTTATTTATTTTCCAAATTAGATGATACTTGGCCATTAAGCAACTTTTAAGTCAAGAAAACGAAATTGATATATTTATTATCCAAATTTTCTTCTTGGGTTTCTATTTAGGATTTTGGAATAATATATTCCTCATTATCTTCCTTTATCCATATTATCCCCAATTACCTTTAATTATTGCATTTATCTTCTTCTTTATTTCAAATTCGGATTTTCTCTTATTTCTCTTATTCTAGGAAGTGCTAGAAAGTTCTAGGATGAAATATTTTATTCTTTTTATTGCTTAGTGTACAATTTTCACTTTAGGCCCATTATCTAAAGTCTTACTGAGGTATTTGTGCATAAACCCAAATATTGAGAGAAAAGGTGAACAAATATTTATTAAATCATCATATTGTCCACAAATTAAATAGAAAGGACAAAGAGGATAGAAATGAAAGGAAAATATGGAAAAGAGGATCAAAAGGCAAAATGTCCATATTTCAGTATGTTACAACACTCCACCCCTTAAAGAGGATTTCGTCCCTGAAATAACTAGCAATTAGGGAAGGGTGAGTGTGCAACCTCACATCACCAAAACTTCAGGTTGTTCCTCCAACCATACAACTTCTACCAAAACATACACTTCAACTACCCCTAAGGGTTTAGAAACTTCACATAAGCTCAACATAGGTTGGGTTCTCAAGGATCACCTAGGGTCCATTATTAAGATATTCTTTTTAAGAGATTTAACTTTATTTACATTTTTGGTTTGTTAACATTATATTCATTATGATAACACATGATCATCATTATATTAATTATGTTATGCTTATTCACTTTATTGCCAAAAGGGTTATATTTTATTATTATGCACAATTAGAGGTTACTCAATTATCTCAACATTCATTATTATATTTGATCATTGTCCTTAATAATTCAGACTTATACTTCATTATCCTCATATTACCACTTTATTAATTATAACAAATTATTTTACAAGAAATAAGACATTCTATCCAATTCTTCATTAAGCATACAATTATTTCAATTAATGTCACGTTAGTTACTTATATTCATATTAACGTTGTCACAATGTCACATTATCATTATTGCTCACATTAGTGTCATCATTCATCATTATTCATATTTATTCCTTTATATTATTGATTTTGCACACTTATGTGAATCCAATTACTTTATATTCACATTGAAGCCTTTACATGTATTTTAAATGATCAAGGTGGGACATATTATAGATTAATGAATTGATTCACATTAACTGACTAATAACATGTATATTAGTTAACAAGGTAACATGCATTCATATTGATGACTTAATTAATATGTGATTAGATGATCATATATATCATTTATGTGTATCAAAGTATGTTAATTGATTATGGCTCTTAACATAATTAATGTATCATGAAAGGCATTAAGGATGCATAGATTAGGGTTAGATATTACAACTTAGGGTTTAGGTCAACATGACCATTATATTGCACTTATTCATTTCTTGGCATGCATTAAGTTATGAATTATAACCTTACTCGTCATATCATTAGGGTTTATTGGTTCATGACATTATTAACATCTTACTTATTGACAATTAGCATTGATATTCATATTATGTGCATTGGATATTCATTAGGGTTCAAGCATATGATTTATTCCTTAGATGATAATTATATGTTCATTACATATTAACAAGCATGTTAGGGTTACGATTATATCTTGTTTGGTCAAAACCAAAGATCCAAGCACACTAACCACCTAAGTATGAGGTTAGGGTTTCTAAAGATAGATTAGATAGACTTGAAGATGTTATAGGGTTCCATCCCCCTAAAGTGGATTTCTTCCTCGAAATCTAACCACTTAAACATCATCATCTAACCATACTCCACCCCTTAAAGGGTTCGACCTACTACACTAGGGTTAAAGGATAAATCTAACTAAACCATTATCAAGATCCATCATGCTTCCACTGCGCACTCTGATATCTTCCCAAACACCCAAACTCCAAGGTCTAGGTTCTACAGATAAACTATTCAAGCATATAGTCCTAAGGGACATAAGGAACTATATAGGGTGTATATCCTCAAACAAGTCAACTTAGGGTTCCCAAAGATAAACAACATAGAAGCTAAGGTTACTATTGCCTAAAAGCAAACTATTTCAGACAATTCGTATCAGCGCAGGCCAGGCCGGTATCATATGGGCACGGGAGTCCTCGTATACCAAGCTAGTGGTGTGGAGGAAAATTTTGCCAACCCCCAAAACCCTGATCCTTTCTAGACACCCTTTCTTCAACTGCATGCCCTAATAGTTGCCTAAAGGCAAACCTAAACAACATTAAGTTATGCATATTTTAATTATGAGTATATAAGAGTTTTATTCATCAAGACTCTAAGGTGAAACTATAGGGTCCTAAATCAACCTATCTTCTACATAGATCAAATCTGGGGCAAACTATGTATCTTAAGGGAAACTATGCAAATCTAGGGTTCTAACTAGGGAGACAAACTAAAATAGTCAAAGATCCGACTACCATTGGCTCTGATACCATGTTGTAAAGAGTGGGATAATTAATCCACCTCTCTACTAAAAACAATGGTAAACAAAATCCAATTGAAATAGCAGCGGAAGATAAAATTTTGACTATATTAAATTTCAAATAAAGTGTACATAAAAATTCTCCCAATATGGGTGTACATGCTTTATACAAAAAGAGGATCTAAGTAGAGGGAAATCTAACTACTCCACTTTTGTCTCGAAGCAACATATCCATTATCTAAGTCCAAGCCCAAGCCAAGATCTTCAAGTCCTATTCAACCACCTTGCTTCACACCTGGGTGGTTGGGAAGTCACCCAAAAAAAGGGAAAGGAAAATAAAAAGTATGTGTTACAAAACTATTCTAAGATGGAAAGATAAGTAAAGCATGTGAAAACAGGCTAGGGTTCATCATAAGATGAGACATCAAGAGTATGAGGCTGTTATTAAGGAAACTTGCCAATAACAAAAGTAAATAAAGGATTTGCATGTAAATTAATATGTCTACCTAACTAAGAAGGGTTGAGGCACCTACCGGACCTCTAACCTTAGGTGAGGGAAAAATAAGACATTTCCAGTCACTTATAATTTTTTTTATTGGGGAGAATTACAAACATTCCCCTAGGGCGATTATATACATGCATTCTATGGGTGGTTGTACATAAGTACCACTACTTAAACATTAAATAGATCATTTAATTACATGCTAACAAAAGAGTTATGGCAAGGTTGAGCAAAAGAATATGTAACATGGCAGTGGGGTATGAATACCCAATCAAGATAATACTACATCTACTTTTGAGGCAATAAGCAATTTGGGTTTCGAGAATCAAGGATTTAGATCAGTTTAAGCCTCATAAGAAATTATAGGTAATGGTACAAAGTTTTCCCAACGGAAGAGTAGATGCACATACATAAATAGGAATTGCACATACAAAACACATACCTTTAAGATTGATTCCAATTATCAACTTGTACCACTTAATCAATTCAATGTTCCACTTTTCCTAATATCAAGACCATATTTATGTATTAGAACAATATTCATTCATTAAACGCTTAAAACCACAAAACCATCGACTTTTTCCACAAACGATCGAATTAGACTCTAAAAACCTCACTAATGTCTTAGTTACGTTCTTCTGATCAAAATAACATATATGTTTGTATATTTTCGAGTTACTGACTTTTTAGGGTATTTTCCATATTTATTAGTTAATTAAATCAACTCGAAAAACACTTTTTCGTAAACATCAGAATCAAACTTTACAAATATTTTTAATAGATAGATCTCGTTCTCCTGATTTCAAAACACTATTTATTTTTAATTTTTGACAACTAGAATAATTTATATAAATAAATTTACTCGGACCAATCCTAGCCTGCCACATAGGCAAGAGATGCACGCCCAAGTCAAGGGAAGAGGGGAGTGGGCCCCACGCTGCTGACCTGGCCCAATAGGCTGTCTCACGCGTGTGGATGCCCAACAGCCTCCAGCAGGCCCTCACAACGTCGGGTCAACATTGGTCAAAAGCGGCAAACATGCAATGGACGAGGATACCCCTCGCGTGAAAAACAAAACAATCAAAACGACCAGGGCGATTTGGTAAAATCACGAGGTCTTCTTCCTTCCCTCACCCAAGTGCCATTGCGCCAGAACAGTAATAGCTGCTCACGATGGATTTGGGGAAAAAGTGCTATAGGCCATAAAAATCTATGCACAAGTAGTCGAACCGAAGCCCATAAGAAATCGAACTAGATGGTACCTGTTATTGGGACGAAGATCGGGGACACTGGGAGCCAGGAGCGTCGCAAGGTCAGGGGTCTTCGGCAGCTAGATGAAGGTCAAGATATCCACGAAAGTCAAAATTGAAGGCTCAGGCGAGTTTGTAAGGTCATGGCGGTCCTAGGGGTGGATATATATAGGCAAGGAGGCCAAGGTTAGGTTTTACCAAGGTGGGGGTAGGGAGAGGCGACGCCCAAGTTGGGCGTTTCCCGAATACTCGATTAAACCATGAGATCTTGTACTAGTTGGATGCGGAATCGAATTTGTAATCCAATGCAACTTGTTTCGCGAAGTTTCGTTGAGAAACGAGGGAGAAATAGCCATCCGAAAAAATCACCAAAATGCGGATTACTGTTCATACACGACCAAGGAAGAAGATGAAATGATCGATTTAATACAACTTGCTAACTTTGGTCATTTGGTGCATTTAGTGCATAAACCTTACTCTAATTATTTAAGGGTGCAAATAAAGTCCAAATAAACTCAAATTTGGTAAGTTTATTTATTTTGGGGTGAGGAATCCGAATATAAAATTATATTTGCCTTTTGAGAAAATTAGATTATTTAATTAAGCCAATTACTATTTTCTCTTTCCTCCTATACTAATGATGTTAGGATTATCCAAAAATTATAAAACTTCACCCACAAGTCACATTTAATATTTTGGATACTAATTTAGTATTATTTCCATTTTTGGATATCGTTTATTATTTTAATTAATGATTTTAATATTTTACACACTTTCTCTCTCCTAAATTCACCTTCTTATAAAATATTTTCCAAATTGAATCAAAATTCATACAAAGATATATTTTGACGTGTAAAACACGAATTTAGCATTATTTTATTTTTTGAAGACTTTATAATTTTATTTAATTCATTTAAATTTTATTACTTATTTAACCTTTTAATTTATTAGAGGCATCTAGAAACCTTCTAAAATATAAAACTTGGTATACAAGTAATAATAAATGTTAGGAACACGTTTCTGAGATTAACTAATTTTTATAAACATAAATTTAATATTTTTTGTCTTTAAATCATTTTCTCTCTCCAGATTAAAATAAAATATTAAACATAGACCAAATTAAATGCAAATTTGTCCAAAGGCTTATTTTTATGTTTAGATTACGAATATGGAGTTATTTTTCTAATTTGAGGGCATTAAATATTTTATCTCTCTTTCTTGGCTTATTTCCCATTATCTTGTATTAAAGGCATGATATATTTATTTATTATCCAAATTAGATGATACTTGGCCATTAAGCAACTTTTAAGTCAAGAAAATGAAATTGATATATTTATTATCCAAATTATCTTCATGAGTTTCTATTTAGGATTTTTGGAATAATATATTCCTCATTATCTTCCTTTATCCATATTATCCCCAATTACCTTTAATTATTGCATTTATCTTCTTTTTTATTTCAAATTCAGATTTTCTCTTATTTCTCTTATTCTAGGAAGTGCTAGAAAGTTCTAGGATGAAATATTTTATTCTTTTTATTGCTTAGTGTACAATTTGCACTTTAGGCCCATTATCTAAAGTCTTACTGAGGTATTTGTGCATAAACCCAAATATTGAGAGAAAAGGTGAACAAATATTTATTAAATCATCATATTGTCCACAAATTAAATAGAAAGGACAAAGAGGATAGAAATGAAAGGAAAAGATGGAAAAGAGGACCAAAAGGTAAAATGTCCAAATTTCGGTATGTTACACAACTCCTTTCAAACTTGTCTATGGAAAATCATGTCATTTACCAATAGAATTGGAGCACAAGGCACTATGGGAAATCACATTCCTGAAGTATGACCTCAAGAAGGAGAGAAACGATTGTGGAAACTCCAAGAGATAGAAGAATTAAGAATGTATGCTTATGAGAACGCCAAGATCTACAAAGAAAAGACTAATATAGGGCATGATAAAAGAATCAATGTCAAGGACATCAAAGAAGGAGACCAAGTTCTATTGTTCAACTCCAAACTCAAATTATTTCCATGAAAATTGAGATCTAAATGGTCTGGACCGTTCTTAGTATGACAAGTATTTCCATATGGGACAATGGTGCAGTAAGGGAAGCAATCAACCGTCAAAGTCAATGGACAAAGATGCAAGTTGTACACCACCGGAGAAGAAATTGATAAGGGAGATTCTTTCTCCCTCCAAGATGTTTGATCAACCACTTGAAGAGTCTTACTTCAAACTTTCAATGGAGGAACTTATGGGATTTGACCCCACATTAGGATAGATTTTCTTTAAGTAGTTTAAGTCAAGAACAATCTTTAATTTCCCAAAATAAACTTGTCATGGATGAATGTAATAAAATATGCACTTATATTTGCATCTCATCGCTTCTGCAGGTGTTGATAAGAAGTTGGTTTCTATAGAAACTCATATAGACATGACATGTCTTTATTTGACATGCCATTTGGGCACTCACAGAAGGAACTATCTGAGTAGATTTTCAATAACACACGACATGTCTCCAAACAACATGTCACGTTGTTATCAGATAGAGAATGCACCGTTACCATCTGGAATGCTACACGTCGTGTGCTAATTCAAACACGGCGTGTACTCCATATGCAAGAATTACCAACTAATTTGGAATCAAACACGTCGTGTCTTTATTTGAACAGGGCGTGTTTTTATCATTAAAGAAATTTACACTTCAGTTTCTGCATTCATACATGTCGAGTTCTAAAAAGCACAAGCCGTGTCATATTCAACCCAAGTTAGCTCAAAACACAACAACAACCTTTGCAAGAAGACAGGTCCTGTCCTCTAAGAGACACGACATGTCCTTTGACAAGATAGGGGGTTTTTAACCTCAATTCCAAACTGTCACTCTCACACTCATTCTCAAAGAGCCATGTGAACCAGGTATGTTTGAGCCAAGCCTTTGTGTGAGTCACCACAACTCGAGCCTCTCCATCATCATTCCCTCAGACCAAGCTCAATTTTATGAGCTATAATGAAGCTGTAAGTGACCTCCACGTCGCCCCGCCCGTACTCTCTCTATCATTCCAAGTAGCAGAGCCATTTAGGTAAGCTTGACGACGCTACCTTTTGCCACTGTGACCCACAACATTCCTAGTAAAGCAAGCAAGATTCATCTCTGTCGTCATCCTCACTTACTTCTCCATCTATCCTCAAAGATATGATGGAAACATCTGGTCTCCGTCTTGCGAAGACACAATATTCATCCATCTCCAGTCATTGTTCCACTCCAGGTACACGACGTGCCCCCAAAAGGACATGACGTGTCTCCATACAGTTTTGCCAGCATCTCTGCCAAAGCACACACCACGTCTCTACAAGACCATCTCAGCACAACTCATAAGCATCAATGGAACCCGTGAAACAAACCTAAAACTATAGGCACAGAGCAAGCACTTCCTCAGCCCAAGCTTACATCTCCATGACCCAGTTCAGGGTCACAATAGAGGAACACTCTACTACCAGTTTCTCATCTCAAGAAGAGTGCTCCCTCTGCGTTTTGCATGTGAGAAAACACTAACTGCCCTAGGATTCAGAGATGAAGTTATCACGAATCTGAAGGAACATGGACTCCACTACATCAACTGCTAGGTAACGAATGCTTACCCTCACCTTGTATATGAGTTTCTTAATTACTACTCTTAAGGTGGAGGAGGACCCACACAAAAGGTTGGAACCGTATGCAGTAATTCATTTTTTTTACTGGGCCGAGGTGTCAAACTCACTTTTAGACAATTATATGAGATTTTAGAGTGTCATTATGAGCGGGCACTAAACTACCCTCCAGCCTTTGATAGAGACGAGTTCTAGTATGAGATTGTTGATGAAGAACGTCATGATGCCAAAAAATCCAGGGCATATGCCATCCATAACCCAATCTTTAGATATGTCCACCGCCTTATTAGTATAGGGGTTTTTACAAAGAAGGAAACTCAAGCAGTCTGCGGGAAACAAGATTTATTCTTTTTGTGGGGCATGGTGTACGACCATAAGATCAATGCATGTTTCTAATTCTTAGACATCAAGAAAATTAAGAAGAGAGAATCTAGGGATATCATGTGTGGGAGTTTGATTACTCTTATTTCCAAGAAGTTCAAGGTGGACCAGACAGGTTTAGAGGCTACACCAGGCTGAAACCTGGTGGATATTCAATACCTTCTTTCTACATGATTAATCTCTAGGGTCCCCAATGATGATACCAAGTTTAGACAGTTCTTTGATGATGACCAGTACATCAACATTCCAGACTTGGAGAACATCACCTTGAAAAGACAATTGGAAGTTCATTCTTACTGGCCCAGATGATGCATAAGCCCCTGAAGGACCACAACCTACTGAGGCACCCCCTATAGCTCCACCACCTCCCTCCACAGACACTTAGACAGAGTACTCTTGGGCTATGCCTGATGTCAGGCATCTTTAAGGCTATGTTCATCAGCAAATTTACTAACTGGATAGACGCCTTGATCTCATGGGGCAACAATATTCTATGATGAATGACATGGTCCATATCATGGATATGTGGCACATCTCTCAAAGCCACTATCCAATGCCTCAGCCGCACCACCCTACACCTGAGTCTTTGTAGTCCAATCCTGATCCACAACCCATGTGAGTCAACATTCTAGACGATGATGATCTTGTCAGCTAGTACTTCTGTTCTGGTCACAGGGGAGTTGGATTCTACTACTGATGCCATTCCATGATAGGAACCCAGTTGCATTTTCTTTGAGTTTGATTGATGTAATGAGGACACTATAAATTTCAAGCTTAGGGGGAAGCAACTGGTCGGTAATGTAGTTCCTTTGGTTTCTTTTCATGTTAAGTTCTTTAGTTTAATCTTGTTTTTAGGTTCTTCTTTTCTTTTTCCTGTGGCAAGTTCAATATGATGTGAGGCGCACTTTGGGTAATGAACTATTTTTCTTTACAAGTTTGTACCATATTGTCCTCTTTCACAAAATTTATCATTTGAATTTTTTTAATGTGTATGCATGAATCAAATGAAATCCTTTGGCTATCAACATGTGCTTAATTTTGGTTTATACTTGTAGCTTGAACATTCACCTTTCACATCTATGATTGCTTAGAACATGTAATAGTCTCAAATTTTTATGAGTGAATCAACTTTACAACATCAATTATGATACATGATGCCATTACCAAACTGTTAGTGCATATACAACAGCTCTTTTAGTGAAACAAATTCAAAACAAATGAACAAAATCTTGCTAATCTTACAATTTTGTTGACTCTCTTATGTTGTGGAAAATTTTCAAAATTTGTGTTGCCTTGTTTCACCCTCATATCCATAAAAGATGGATAACTGCCCAGATATCATGCTAGTCTAGTGTTAGTTTGATCTGGCCATGATGGTTAGGTGGTATGTCTCAAAAGAGGGTAAAACACCCCAACCAACATTCCAAGTGCGCATAAGCCTACATTAGTAGCTGAGTGTCGGAACCCCTAATCCATTGTCAAATCATCTTTTGGGAAAGAAGAAAAGTACAACTAAGATAGTTAGTTTTAACTAAGATTTCATCATTTGAATTCTTTATAGATGAAAATTTGAGTTGCACATCGACTAATTGTTTGGCTTGGTCATCCAAATTCTACTTAATGTTGTTTAATTGATTGATTCATTAATTTGTAACCACTCAT
This sequence comes from Alisma plantago-aquatica, assembly GCA_963693085.1. Lineage (NCBI taxonomy): Eukaryota > Viridiplantae > Streptophyta > Magnoliopsida > Alismatales > Alismataceae > Alisma > Alisma plantago-aquatica. Next base: position 856,146,709 of record OY856410.1, on the reverse strand, counting down.
GTTGAACTAAAAATCTCTTTCATGGGTGTTTGAGTCAAATTGACGCCTACAAGTATACACATGTTGATCATGGTTGATGTGGTCTCATACTCATATTTCTTTTCATTTGATATGTACATGGGCTTTCCAATCCCTTCATCTGTTCTCTATGATCTTTTTACTTGAGGACAAGCAATAGTTCAAGCTTAGGGGGATTTGATGTGTGCATTTCATATCGACTTTTTGTACAATCTCACACACAAATTTAGTTCATTTTGCCTTCCATTAGCCTCTATTCATATTTATCTTGCCACATTTTAGTTATTTTACTTACCATGTGATTTTGATTGCATACACATGTTCAAATTGCCAAATTGGAGATAGCCCAACTCAAATCAGACCCCAATGGGACTTCTCCTCGACTTGTAGCTGATTCAGAGTTTATTCTTGGAGAAACAACATTGCACACAACATGTCTTATATGAGACATGATGTGTTCCTTCATAGAAACCTTCACGGAATGAAGAACACACTGTGTGATATTTAACACATGGTGTGTGTGTCTTAAGCAGCCTTAACACCAAAACACAGAGAACATGACACGACGTGTCCCCACGAGGACACGACATGTCCTCGGTACCTGAAGGTCAGGTACAACTTGCTGCCAACGCACATGACATGTGTTTAATTAGAAAATTTGTGTGCCTTTCTCCTAAATCAATTCCAGAAGATTATCACACGACGTGTCACCTTAAAGACATGCTATGTCTTTATCAATTTCTACAGAAATGAGAGCAACAACCCCTCATTTCTAAAGACTAAGGCAACATAATGGGTGGTTATATCTTGTCATTTTGAAAGTGTTTTTCATCCAAGAGAAGTTTGAGAGCTAAGGAGGGAAATTTTGGGGTGGAAGAAGGTGGTTTCTTGGCAATGAACCTCCATTCTACTTCATTTCTTCTCTGAAGGTGCAGTAGAGTTTACTTCTCTCACTCAAGCTTTCCAGGAGGAAAGATTGCTTGAGTTGGTGCAGCTCCAAGGGTGGAATTTCATCAACTAGCTGGAGTTCTACTTACCTTTGGCTACATCTCTTCTTCCTTTAGCCTTTTCTTCTCTAAAACATGCAAAACTCTAAAATTTTTGCAATGTTTGTGTATTTCCAGTATGGACAAGTAGAACTATTTTCTTGGGAATTGGAGAGTAACTCTCATGCCATTGTTCATGTAAACTCGAAATCTGTGTTTATTTCTAGTTAATTTGCTTTTCCATGGATGCCTACAGTGTTTCTTGCTTGTATGTTTGGTTGGCCACCTTTTGTACATGTTTCATGCTTACCTTGTGCTTCAGGATAATGTATGAGAGAGTAGGGAGTAGGATCCATGGTAGTGTGCTCTTGACCATGGGAGGGGCTTTAGAATATTGAGGGTTAAGGTTGTTTTCAACACTAAGCATAGATGCGGGAGTGTTATGCGACGTTGAGAACCATCTCATGATAATGGGAAATGCACGACGATGACAACCTCCTTGCATGTTAACGGTAATCTTAATTTCGTAATTACATATGATGCGATAGTATGGTAGTGAAATCTAATGCCCAACCCTTTAATTGCTTAATCAATCCTTTAACTTTGAGCTTTTTGCTTTTGCTCCCCTCTTAAATCTATAATCAATGTGAAATTTTGTAACCCGACTTAGATTAATGAAAGTTAACAAATTTGCACCTTACTATCCTAGATCCTTGTATTCGACACTCGACTACATTGACCTCGTACACTTGTGGGTAATTAGTGAGTTCATATCTTTCTTTCTAATACTCCCAATAGAAGACCAGGAGCTGCACAACCACCATCCCAGAGTAACTTGAAATAGTTGTTTTGAAGTGATTTGTTATTACTGGACTCACTCCAGGATCATGTATAACTTGTTAAAGAATCCTTCCTATTTCATAGTAGTTGACGTGATCTTGTTGTTATGGGAATATAGATAGATAGATAGATAAAATTTTTGTTTCTGATGCTATACTCTGTGTGTGTATTTTCCAACACCCATTCCTTTGTTCTTCCTTCAAACAAAGATCCTAGGTCAGGTAATAGTCCACATATTCTACTGTCAACCACACAACGCGATGTGATCCCAGTACAGATCATGTTTGAGTAAGGGCATTCAAAGAATATATGAGTTATTGTCTCATCCTTATTATTACCGTGGGTCAATAATGCTTCATATTTGGGTTCCCGTCATCGTATCTGATCTGCTATTAGGAGAGCACTATGTCTGGATTTGTACATTGTGGATGCCCATCATGGTATGTTCCTCTTGTGCCATGGGTATTTTTCCACCTATTCTCTTTGAGTGAGAATACACCCTGTGGTGACGTGTTGAAGGGGCGAGCACATAGTTTGAATTCCTAAACCATTCTTTTCTAGGTGCATGAGAAGCCTTGACCAAGGTCCCTATCATCCAAGGTGTCCCATATCATTTCACCATCCATTGCATCCATATCGAATCTGCATTGATCTTGACATTTTTTATTTTCTTAACAGTCGCGCATTGCACCACATCGTTGAAGTTCTTGAGAGCTAAACTACCTTCATCATGTGGGAGTGCCATCTGCCCCCATGACATGGTGTGGGCTGAGGAACCTTAGAAAAAGTTAGTGACAATGGTCAAAAGTCGATTTAGAACGGATGTTGGTTTATAACCTTGAATCAACCAACAAGAACCTAGAGGAAGTTAGTGATGATGGTGTGGGATGAGGAACCCCTTGTAGAATCTTTCTCTTAACATGTAATAAGATATTTTCAAGGTTCTATTTATGCATGAGTGAGATCAATGTCTCCAAGATGTGATCATCACTATTATTTTATCAAACAATGATACATATTCATATTTTGTCATTACTACTCACCTTATGAGATGTCATGCTTCCTTAGGTTTCTATACTTGAATTGGTTATGATAAGGATTCTCAACTTTTAGGCTGATTGCGGATGGATTGTTAATGAGAAGGATAATAAAACTAAGAAGTAAAGACTTTTTCTATGAATCCTCAAATTTTGAAAATCAAGATCAAAGATCTTATCCTTGTCTTTTTGTTAGTTCATGTGTATTGAAATGAGGATTATATATATAGAATGGGGTGTGTAAGGTTGACACCCAGGAGGATGGTTGTCAAACCATTCCAAAGAAAGTTAAGAGGGGATTCTTTCTCATCCACCCGGAAAAGGAGAAAATTCTAGGAATTTAGGACTCATTCACACATTATATGCACATTGGGTGTTGTTAATAGGTTGTATATGCATAGGTTGTTGCTCATACCCCATTTACACCTAGGACACAATAGCCCATGGTTAGAACACTTCCTATCAATACCCAAATGATCATTTCTAGCCTATTGACTCTTAAAAGTCTTATTTGTTCTATTTTGTAAAAAATGGATAGTAGAATGTGGATAAATGACACTTAGAAGGTGAGAAAACATAAGGATTCCATCTCTAGTCATGATTGAAGTTGGGATTAAACATTGAAGCATAAAGCAAGACCTGTTTGAAACTCTTGCATGCTATTTTGAACATGATTCTCATGAATAACATTTTTACTCTGAATTAATATGTATTATGTATATTGGTCTTCTTATTGCATGAATTTATATAATATAACCTTGTGTGGTATGCTAGCTTTAATAATTTGCTATCTATATAATTTATAACTGCACATATTATGATTTTGAAACCTCCACTCTCTAGAATTTTCTTTTTTAAATAATTCCATTAAGAAAAAAGAAGAATAATATAAATTTATGTGAAATTGAAAGAACAAAAATGATAAACTAGAAACAACAAGTTCTTTACTAAATAAAAATTGAACAAAACTTGGAGCTTTAATGAAAATATGAAACATCTTTTTTTTGCTCTATGTTGCTTAAGAGTGATTCCTATAGAGACCATGATTTTGATAGTGACATGGTGCATGGTTCTAAATTGACAAATAAACAGTCTAATTGAGGATCCTTTGTTAAACTAAGTCTTCATTTCCCATTCCAGACAACACATAGATACAATCTAGCTTGACATATATAAGCTAATTTAGGATCCTTAGTTAAATTAAGTTTTCTTTACCCATTTATAGGACATATAGAGATTTGTATCTTATGGAAGGTTCTAATTTAGTTTATGTTTTCTATATTAAAATGAATGTGTTTGCTTAGTATGCCACCCTAATAGCTAATAGAGGTCTTTGTTTCCTATTACTTAAGGACCAAAAGATGAAGGAAAAGATCTAATTCTATTGGCATGTGAGGTTGGAAGAGGGTGTAACTGTTAGCTAATTCCCTCCACTGAAATTTTGTGATTAATTGCACTATGTGATTGACATGGTTCGACACAATAATTATGAACCTTTTTTGCATAAAGGGGTTACTTCATATTTCTTATGGTTACTTGACTCAATTATTGGTTGAATACCTATGATCACAAAGAATGATGACTCTTTGTGGAGAATGCACCAACCTTTTGCTATCTGATTCCATGTCTCTCATTATGTAACTTGATTGATGATAAAAAGAATGGATGAGGACCAAACTCAAACAAGATTGTTTCTAGCTTTGAGGCATAATAGAGACTAAGATTTTGGTTTTCATCAAGTATATATATACAAATAGCACCACATGCATTGCGTAGTTGGGTTACTACCGATGGTGTTCATTAAGGTTTGCTATTCAAATTGTTTCTACCACCTTACTATTCAATGACACTTATTGTTTATAGATTATGAGTTTCACTCACAAGATTGTGATGAATAATCAACAAATATCTTGTTCAACACTCTTTCTGTATGTTATTTAAATTTCATGATGATACACTCAAAATGATAATAGTGTGTTCAAATATCCTCAGCATGACTAACATGATTAAGAGATTGTTATTTTTATGATCTCATCTACTTTGGTTCCCCAAACACCTATTTCCTTGAAGTCCATACTGGTGAAAAGAGAGGAATATCTTTAGAGTAATTAGAGGACTCTCATAAGGATTTCAAGACTACAACTCTAAACCTTGAAGGGTAGACCATTGAGATATTGGGATGTGTCACAAGGTTAGTGATCCTAACCCTAAATGATCTAATTTTTTATCTATGCCCATAAAGAATAGACCATGATTAAGTATTTATTCAGTAATAATACATGTTCTAAAAATGAAACATTTTCTCATATGTCATATGGTGTTGTCTACAACATATCTCATGTCCTAAGATGAGGACATGGCTATTTAGAGTCCAGGTTCCTACATTAGAATATTTTTGGAAACCATGAGGAGGACCAACATCTGTTGCAGCTATCTTAGGGAGGACAAAAATGCCCTAAGATAATGACAATTATTTTTTGAATGAGGATAATGTTTGGTAGACAAAGCGTTTAGGTCAAATAAAAAAAAATGACAAATTAAGTATAGAATAACATGGTAATGGGTATAATTTTTTTTATTTGATGATCATGTTGTGGGTGAGTATAATATTAAATAAACATGTGAATTGCTTATAATATATTTTTTTAGGTTTAAAATTTTTGTTTCTTCTATCCTCCTGGTATGAGCATGATTAATAATTCTTGGTCATAATTAAATGAAATTATATCTTTTTTTATTGATCTTTATCCAATATTGATTATGTTGAGTTGTAGTATTTAACCAATCTTCTATCCATACCTTTGCCATCTTTAGCTTTAGGAAAACAAAATATGTTCACGATCTAACTTGAAGGAGGCACATGTTTTATTTCAATGTTATTTAAACTTATGAATAAAACTTAAATATTGTTGTAGTTATTAATGTATAATTTATTGAGAGTGGATTTTTGCTATTATGCTAGATAGTCTTTTGTCATTCATTAAGTATGTTCTTATAGGAGAAAAATGTAGAAAATTTTATGAAAGTGGATAATCATCTTTTACTAAACTACTTCCATAAGGTTTGATGTTTAATCCTAGAACATAATTATACTTGAAAGCTAATAATTTCCTATTTATCTTAAACTAAACATGCCTAAATTAGTGTTGATACATATTTATCTAGCTTAAGTGGGACCTTTTAACTCGTTATGAGTATCAAGTTGGTTTTTTAAATGTTTATAGGTATAAAATCATCCAAAAGAGTGCTTGTCATAAAAGAGATGCAAACAAAAATAATTTAGATTAAGTTCAACCCAATACACTCATTTTTCTCATGTGACTTTGTACGTTTTTGTTTTTTCCCTTACACGTAGTCTAATAAACGTTGAACTGTATATGAACAATATGTTTTTATCTATTATTACTAGTTTAAATAAATAAGGCTAATTAGAGTATATAGCTATGGTTGACTAATAGAGACGTGGTATTCTAAATGGAGCAAGGTTTGGATCAAAGGTTTTATAAATATGGAGAAAATCACATATGCTTCTTATTTTCTATTTCAATCATATTTTTTGGAAACTTAATGTTTGTCCTTTCACTATTTAGGAAAAGGGGTAATCTACAATGATTGGCATTTATTTAATGCTAAAGGAAGGTCTTTATAGTGTGCTACCGGATCATAGGTTAAGTGATTACTTGAACAATGTGAGTAAGGTTAAAGGTAAACTAAATGTTAAATAAATCCTAATTGTTATACACACACATACACGCTTGCACGAACACACAAGAACACACACATGAATACATATACATATATATGCATGGTTTTATTGATTGGGAACTTTAATATTGTTCATTTGTAGGCTGAAAAGAGGGGAAAAAGATTAGCATTGAATGTGGAGATAGATGCTTTCAGCCAAGCTATTGATAAAGCCAGTCTTGTTGAACTACTAATGGTGGGCGGTGATATCTTTGCATGAAACAATGAGAGGAGGACAGAGAACATGATAGCAAGTAAATTAGATAGAGCTTTAGTGAATGATGAATGGCTGCAAATCCTTCCTAATGTGCAGGTGAAGGCAGGTGGATCTAAGCTAAGTGATCATGCGCCTATCTCAGTTCAAATCACAAAAAAGAAACAAAAGAGACAACCTTTTGTATTATTACATTACTAGGATGAATGGAAATGTTTTGAAGATGTCATAAAAGGAGGCTAGAGCACATAGGTGACAGGAAATTTGATGTATGTGTTTGCAAAAAAATTGGCAAGTATCAAGACTACACTCAAGAGATGGGTGAATGCTGAAGTGAACATTCCACTGATTAAGGAAACAAAAGAAGAATACAATGAGGTCAGGGAATAAATGGGGGATGATCCTATTAGTCCTCAACAGGTAGAGAAGGACAAAGAACTAAAAAGGATACTTGAGGATCTAAAGAAAGTGGAGGAAAAATTCTACTGCAAATGGAGCAGGGAAAAATGGATAGAGGATGGGGACATAAATAGTAACTCTACCATACTAATGTTAAAACAAGAGAAACTGATAATATTATTTTTGAGTTAGTTAATGTTGAAGGGAGAGTGGTCAATAAATAGTATGATCTGGAGTTGCAGGCCATGAACTTCTATACATCATTATAAAATAAGAGTTTCAAAAATGACATAGAAGAGGAGGAGTTGGAATGGAGATTCAAACTTAGACACACACATAATAATATTCTTACAAGAAGAACCAATGAACAAGAAGTCAGGAAGCAGTATGGAGCATCATCATCAACAAGTCTCTAGGGTCAGATGGTTTCAATGCTTTTTTCTACAAGAACACATGGGATTTCATCAAGGAGGATTTGGTTAAATAAGTTAGATGGTTCCTAGAAGGAGGAAATATGGTGAGATGTGTTAATCATTCTTTTCTGGTACTCATCCCTAAGAAGAGGGTTACTTCCTCTATTGCTGATTTCAAACCTATTGCATAATGCTCGGCATAATAAAAAACCATTGCTAAGATTCTGACTATTAGATTAAAGATGGTACTTCCCCATCTCATTTCTATAAATCAAGGAGTCTTTGTGTCAAGGAGAAATATTAGTGACTATGCACTATAAGAAGGAGAATTCCTACTAAGCATTCTTAAAGCTGGATGTTTCCAAAGCCTATGATAGAGTCATATGGGAGAAGTTGTAGTGGATTATGAAACAAATACGATTCAATGATCGATGGATCTGCTGGATGAAGCAATGTGTTGGTACTACATGATTTTCTATTCTTTTTAATGGCACATATGCATTTATGTTTATAGGAGGTAATGGTGTGTGCCATGGAGACCACCTTTGACCTCTCCTCTTTGTGATTGTTATGAAGTACTTTACACAGAAGACACAACAAGCTAAAATTAAAAAGGACATCAAGCCCTACACAGTCCATGGAACGAAGATGATGACCCATTTGATTTTTACAGATGATGTGTTAGTATTTGTTGAAGACAAGCAACATTCTCTAGAAAATCTTAAAAATCTTCTAGGGAAGTTTGGAGAGCAGACGGGGCTTTGTGTAAATCTAAACAAGACACAAATTTTCTCTATCAAAAACCTACTACCAGATAGAAGACATGTTAATATATGCAATGGGCATGGAAAGGGGAAACTTTCCAACAAAATAACTTGGTTGTCCTTTAACTGGAGGCAACCTATAAGTCAAAAACGTTACTAAATGCATGGACATAATGGAGGAAATGATCAACAACTGGACAACACAAAACACATCCATGGTGGGAAGAGCAAAACTGATAAAGGCAGCTATAGAAGGTCTTCTCATTTTTGGGTGCAACAAGGGAGATCCACATGTCTATTCTGAATAGAATGGAGATGAAGATGGAAAATTTCTTGTGAGAAAGTGAGCATCATCCTATGTGATATGCAAGAGTGGCACTACCAAAAGGTGAAGGAGGGTTGAACTTAAAAGCTCTAAAATTATAGCAAAGTGGGAGACAATGCGGATAATAATCATTTATCAAGAAGGGTCCTTATATTGGGGGAAATGGATGATGGAAATATATCCAAGGAGACTGGACTTCAAGCCGAAGATAAGGAAAGGATACTCACACACTATTAATGTTATGACAAAAGCATAGAAATATGTTAGACACTTGTTCATGGCACATTATATGGGTAGATGGAGTCTTAGAGATCCAAAGACATGTTTATGGTAGGTGACACGCTCAACGGAAGCAAAAGATATGCATGGGGAGCAGATCTGGACTGTTGTGTAGGTGCCAAAATGGAGCATGTGCGTATCTAAAATTATGCATAGTGTTCTTGCTACACTTAATAGAATAAAAGGGTGGAACTAGGATGTATCTACTTTGTGCTTGCTATGAAACGGTCTTGAAGAATCCCACAACCACCATATGGGTAAATACATATACACAAGGGAAGTGTGGGACTCGTTGTGTAAGGATTTTAAAGTACAACTCCAGCTAACGGGTGATCCAAGAAGGATGTTGACAAAGTGTGGGAATGATGATGGGAAGAAGTTGCTATTTGCTACTTTATACTACCATATTTAGGAGGAACAAAATGCTAAAAGGCATAGAGATGTTGCTAAAAATGCAATGTGTGTTGCTGTAAAAATTTATAAATGTGTTAAACATAAGGTGCACATTAGTTAAATGTGTGAGTTGTTGGTCTATTTCGTTGTGTATGTCATTGGGATTACATATAACTTTTGACCTCCTATATTCTTAGGAGGAAGTCAGAATATATTTACCTAATTCTGATATACATATACATATACATATACATACACATACACATATACATATACATATACATATACATATACATATACATATACATATACATATGCATATACATATACATACCCATATACATATACACATATACATATACATATACATATACATATACATATCCATAAACATATACACATATACATATACAAAATAATAATAGTAATAATAATAATAATAGTAATAATAATAATAATAATAATAATAAAAGGTTACTTTTCTATGGTATTTTGTAAGCCACATAAAGAGACATATATTACCTTCCAAATTTTTATTATTATCGAGAGAACCACCTCCGTAGAAGCGCCACTTTGGTGACCCCCGTGACAGTGTAAAATTCTTGGGCCCCGGGTGCCCCACCCACCCACGAATCGGTTAAAGCGCATAGTTGGTCGGCCTACACGAAGGGTACCATTTTGGAGGCGGATGCTGGGTTTCGAACCTAGGTCCCTTCATGAGGGGACACCATGCTGAACCACTCCCCCGAGGCTACTTACAAATATTTATATTACATGCAACATAGTTGCAATTATTACATATGTACAATTATAAGAATTTTGAAATTATAACCATGTGTAAGCTATACTTTTGTATTTACTATTAAACATTATATAAAACATAAGAATACTCATTATAGTATATAAGACATCAAGGGGAGGGGGGATAAGTGCAAGTTTCTATTTTTTTGGGAATTAAAAACTAATCTCTTATTTGTAACTATACTTTTATCTTTTTTTTTTGCAATTACATACATATAAGAAGATTCATGTATACTATATAGGAAACCTCATGGAGGAGGCAAAGTGTGAGTTGAATGCAATTTAAAAGATCATGGAGGGAGTTTGATTTAATATTTATGCTTATTTTTAAAATCACAAATTGATTCTTCAAAAAATTTATGCCTATATGTGCAAAGGTGTAGAAGAAGTTCAATGTCCATTTTCCTTTATTTTTCTAAATGAAAAATTAAATTATACTAATTGATTAAGCAAAAGTGCATAATACTGGTCTATGCCTAGTATTAAGGAATATATGAAACAATGCCAAACTTTTACATAATGGATTTACGCTTTATGAGATTAGAATGGAAGTGGGGGGTAGTCAAACTCAATGTCCACATGTGCTATTCGACTATCCATTCAATTGAAAACTAACACATCATGTGATCCCCTAATGCATCCAATGACCAAAGACCCTCATTTTATGACCAACTGATGGAGGTTTCATTCGATGTTGTGTGTATGGTGTGGGAGTGGCCGGTTGCAATCTATAAAACACCTGAGGAGACAACACTAAGAAATAAAGACTTTTCTATTCCAATCAATAGATTTTGGGAATCAATCTACAAGATCTTATTTTTCCCTCTTTTTAGTAAATGTGGGTTGAAATAAGGAAAAATATATATAGACCGGGGTGCCTAATCTTTATACCTAGTAGGATGGTGGTGTCACCATTCCAAAGAATGTTAAGATTGGATTGTCAATCTTCCACCTAGAAAGGGAGGTAATTCTGCGTCTTTAGAACTCTTGCATACATAGTATGTATGTTTAGTGGTGACAATAGGTGGTATTTAAATAGGCCCTTTCTCATACCCCATATGCACCTAGGATGAAAAAGGACCTGGTTTAGTACAATAAATATCAATATAAATCCAATGACCCTTTTTGGCATGTTGAATTTTAAAAGGCTTATTTATTCTATTCAAAATTAAAAAATGAAAGTGTAAAGTGTATAAATGACAACTAGAAGGTGAACAAACACTAGAATGCAAATGTCTAGTCATGATCGAAGATGAGGATCAAACATGGAACATCGCAATACTCTAGTCTAAAACTTTCACATGCTATACTAAGTAGGATTCTCATGACTAACTTCTTTACTCTTTATTGATATGTAGTATGCGTATTGGTTTTCTTATTGCATGAATCAATAGAATCAAGCTTTTTGTGGTACCCAAACTTTAATAACATGCTATTTATATAATTTATAGACATATATATTATGGGTTGAAAACATTCTCCTCTAGATTTTTATTTCATAAAAAATATTGAAAAAGAAGGAAGAGTAATATAAATCCATGTGAAATAGAAAGAATAAAAAGATAAACTAAAAATAGCAAGTGGTGAAATAAAAACACATTGAACAATATTTTAAGCTTGGATAAGTTATTGTCTATTCACTATGCTTCTCAAGAGTGATTCCTCCACCAACCATGATTTTGACGGTTATACGGTGCATTGATATGACTTGAAAAATAAACAAGCTCATTGTAGATCCTTATTAAACCAAGTCTTCATTTCCCATTACGAAGGGCTCATAGAAATCCATTTCTTCTGGAAGGTTTTTAGTTTGTTTATGGTTGAAATATTAAAGCGAGTGCATGTCAGTTTAGTTTATCCATCCTACATGCTAATAATTGGTCCTCGTTTGCTTTCACACTCAAGACCAAGAGATGAATGAATTTATCTTATTGTAATGGGCATAAGAGGTTGAAAGAGGGTTCGATTTTTAGTTGATTCATTACATCAAATTTTGTGATGGATTACACTCTATGTGACTGGCATGACTCAACAAAACTAACATGAACCTTTTACATAAAGGGAGTACTTCATCGTGCTTGTGGTTATGTGATTTAGTTATTGGTAGAATAGCTATGGTCACAAAGAATGATGACTCTATTGTGGAAATGACAGTAACCTTTACTAGTCTGGTTCCATGCCTCTGATCATCTAATTTGGTGACAATAAATTTGTTGATGAGAACCATATTCAAACTAGATTGTTTCTTACTTTGGGATATACTTAAGGCTAAGATTTAGGTTTTCATCAAGTGTACTTATACAAAGAGCACCATAAGCTTTGGGTAGTAGGGTTATTGTTGATTCTTAACAACATTTTTATGGTGCTTGTTATGGTTTTCTATTCAACTTGTTGCTCCTTCTTTGTTAATCAATGCACTTATTGTTTATAGATTATGAGCTCCATTTATAAGATGCACACCTTGTCAAGATATCTGACATGACCCGATCACCTGAAGTTAATTCACTCTGGCTCGGCCTCTCGTTTGCTTTCTCATGCAACAATACAACTATACACTGTCTTTAATTGTTTCCCATACATGACGATGGGTTACCCAATGCAATGTATCAGTCTGTGTTAAATGTATCAGTCTTGTGACAACTGTATTTATAGATATCTGTAAAAGGGAAGTTCATAATCAACTTTCGAAACTTAAGACACCTAACTGTTTATTACAAAATATTCACTAGAATATTAGATCAATATTAGAGTGTAATAATATTTGTTGCACTTGTGAGTTGCCTAACTGATTAGCCCGTTGGTTTACTACCCACAACTTGAAGGTTCAAACCCCACTAGAACACTGGGGAATGTTAAAAGTTGTCGTTTCGGATATGGTAGTCTTAAATTATTATGTATAAGTGAAATCATGCCAATTATGGATACTTATATAATTGAAAATCAAGCAAATAATAGCAATGTAGTTTCCAATAAAAGGAAGTACCGGAACTAAATGCTATAATTTTACTCTGGAACAGAAAGGCTACTTCAGAAACAACAGTCTCATTTTACTTCAACAGTCTCATTTTACTTGATGTTGCATTGGATCCTAACCTTACATTTATCCCAAAGGCCCATCTCTAAAAAAAAAGTGTTTTTACTGTAGATATTAAATGCAACACGTCGGACAACAGCGTTTTCGGAAGAGTCACACTACCCACACCCGGCAGACCCGACTGCCCACCCAGGTCTTGGGAAAATGCACCAACAACATTTGCAGTCGGTTTTTATTGTCCAACAATTAACTCTATGCAACCGGTTTTTATTGTACAACAATTAACTCCATGCAGCCAGCTTTTATTGTCCAGCCATTAACGCCAATTAACTCCATACAGCCGGCTTTTATTGTCCAACAATTAACTTTCTCCACTCCTTTTTCTAGCCCTCATTTTTACTAATTTATTTTCTCTCTTGCAACTCCTCCTTCCTGCTCTATTTCCACCCACCAACATTTGCACGTTAGTACAGTACATATGTTCTCCAGTTCTCATCAATCTTTCTACTTCGGTCGTACATTACATCATGTAAAGGTTGTGATGGTCAGAGAGTTACCCAACACTGTTTTATGAGTATGTATAAAACAAGTACAGTACTTGCCCAACACTGTTTATGAGTATGTACTCATAATGTGTAGTACAATACATCATGTAAAGGATTCGATGGTCAGAGAGCTGAAGCACAAGTACAGTACTTGCCCAACACAAGTTTACTCATATCAATATTTTTGAATCTCGTATATAGCAGCAAATCTCCTCAAACATCTCCCTCCATGTTCATTTCCACCAAGTACATTATTCATTCTCTTATTCTTGATTTAAGCATAATTGTATAACTGAACTGGAAGCATAAGCACAGTACCTACGGAATCCAATAACAACATTTTTCTCCTGGACAATTTTTTTTTACAAAAGTACAGTGCACATCTGGCCAATAATCAACTATAAAATGCATCCATAAGTATTGTACCCAATTGTTAATTTCCAACCCAGTTTGTCAAACATAAGTACAGTACCTATCAAATTCACTTGTGAATGTATATGTATTTATTGTAGGTACAGTACTTACGTAATTTGTAGTGCGAGAAATATGCAGTGGGGAGAAATCTGCAGTGGATTGATATCTGCAATTTGCATTACTGTTGCATGGAGTGGACAAAGTATCTGTACCTTGCATGTATTTTGCATTTTTATATGGATAATAGTATCAAAATTCGGTTGTATGCTGGGACACATTAAAAATTGTGTATTCCCGAATTCCGGGTAGGCCAAAGGGTGTGTCAGCAATTATGGCTAGAATTTTTTTTTCGGAATAGCTTATTAGGATGCGAAAACTGGACAGACTATTCAAGGACGTCGACTACCTACCTACTCCCCAACAATACTGGAACTAGATCCCACATATTCTGTTCGGCCATATCCGTTCATTAAAAAAGACCCCCTTGCGATCCTAATCCGCATCCAACGGCCAGAAGACCCTCAGTTTGCGACCACCCGATGGAGGTGCCGTCAGATGTGGTGTGTGTGGTGTGGCAGTGGTGTGACGCGGGCTATAAAACACCCACAAACCATGCTTCATGATCATCTCACCCGGCAGATAACCCCAAGTTGTCGAAGAAGAAGCTGCAACTAAGGAGTTGGCTAGAATCGGTGAATCATGGCTTCCTCTGCAATGGCTTCTTCGGCAGCGACCATGTCGCGTGCGTCTTCTCTGGTGGTCGCCAACTCCGTAGCCCCCTTCAGCGGGCTCAAGTCGACGGCGGCGTTCCCGGTCACCCGCAAGAGCAGCGGCAGCCTCGAAATGTCGTCTCTGCCAAGCAACGGCGGGCGTGTGCAGTGCTTCAACGTGTGGCCTCCGGAGGGTTTGAAGAAGTTCGAGACCCTGTCCTACCTACCTCCCCTCACCGAGGAACAACTATCCAAGGAGGTCGACTACCTACTCCGCAACGGATGGGTTCCCTGCATCGAGTTCTCCAAGGTACAACTTTTTATCCTAATTGGTATCGTAATTACGATTCTCATGCACGATATTGCTTGGACACAGTTCTCTCAATTCCTACCAGCTTAGTACTTAAATAATGCTGGATCTATATATGTGTCAACTAACGATGGAAAATGTGTAGGATGGATTCGTTCACCGTGAGTACAACAGCTCCCCTGGGTACTATGACGGCCGCTACTGGACCATGTGGAAGCTACCCATGTTCGGCTGCACAGACTCTTCCCAGGTCCTTGCAGAGCTCCAGGAGGTAATCAAGGCATACCCGAACTACTTCGCCAGGATTATCGGCTTCGACAACAAGCGCCAAGTCCAGTGCGTCAGCTTCATCGCCTACAGGCCTCCTGGCTCCGACTGAGCTAGCTAGATCCTAAACCATACGGCCAATCTATGATTGGTTCTTTCTTTTACTTCCTAATATAAACCTCATCTTTCAAATTTCTGGTTACCAGCTTGAATTTGCTTTTGTCAGTCTTTGTTACTGCCTCTGGGTATCTTGCCGGCTTTATTATCCTTATATGTATCCAGTACAGAATGGTGACATCCCAAGTGCGTATAATGTAATGCATTATGTATATCTAAATAATGTTAAAGCTTTTTTGGACTAAGTCCACTTTTATATTGTTCTGTGACAGTGATGAATGCGCACACAAAAGGTCATGCTCTATTTTTTCTATTATTTCCGTTTACCAAATAATCAAGGGAAAAAACAATTTAACACACTTTGGGCAATATGATTCCCATCATAATACACCTTCAGCAAAATATTATCTAAAACAGCACAATTTTGACTAAAAATGCCAAAATAAAGTAGTGTGTTTTTCAAACTATGTCTAAAAGACGCTACAACATTTGACTTTTTTTTATTAAAAAGGAAAAGAAATCCACAAAATATGGTGTTTTCAACTGTTGATTTTTCAAAATTTCAGCAAAATACCGAATGTAATGATATGTTTTAACCACGTGTCTAAAAACAACACTTTGTGTGGCGGGTTCAACACAACCAGTGTTGTTTTGAGGAATATATCACGGATGGTACAATGAAGGGAATTGTTCAACAAAAGTGTACTTTAGTTTTTTTTCTATAATTAATCACAAAATGAAACTTATTTTAACAAAACTTATTTGACTCTGAATTAATTTTTAAATTGTATACCTCACATATACCTTTTCAAGTTCTTTTCAATGTCCAGTACTTGAAAGGCAATCATCAATGACCATTTAGAATAGATTATAACCAAGTATGCTTCGTTCTAATTTTGTTTTAAAATCAAAGTTCATGGATTATATCAAATATTCTCGACAAAAAGATCTAGTTCAATTCAAAATAAAAAATCATAGATTTATCATTTATTTTTAAAGGATATTGTGAACATTTGAAAATTTCTCCGTTCTGTAGAATTTACAATTACAAAAATATCATTAAATATAACCCTCTAAATAATTAATGTGGTGGTTTAAATTTTCTCATGAGTCCCTGGAACTCCAAATTTAAGAATGAATTCTTCAATTGAATATATATCTATTAATTGTGATCCTTTTTAGCTATAGTGTTGTCTTAAAAAATTATATTCAACTTTTGAATACTTTACCAAAGTATATGTGTGATCGGAGACGTTTACCTAAATTTACTATAGAGATGACTTGATGCTCTAGAAAAGGATATTAAACTAACAATTTTGAAGGTAGTGGATAATGGAAGACTTATCCTAAGATTTCAAGTTATTTAGACTTTTTAGTGGCAAGATGAATTAATTATCTTATATAGGCAATATATGTATATGCATGCCTTAATTGTTTTAGTTGAGAAGTCATTTTTTTCTAATATGACGAAACTTGGTCAAAGTATAGATTTTATGATTAGATATCATAAATTGGGTTATAAACTTTTAAATTTTGAGACAAAGTTAGTATATAGTTGGACCATAGTTGATTGATTAATGAATAAATAATGAGATTCATATGTCACACTAACTATAGGAACATTGAGCCTGACACTTTGTTGAGTGATCAACACCATGGGTCGAACGATTAAGAACCAATAACCCACATGTTCTCCTCCTCCTTCAAAAAAATATGGAAAGTTACCAATCCAGGTCTCTCCCTGCCTGATTCTCTCTCTCTCTCTATCTCTCTCTCTTACTCATCCACCTCGTGAAAACCTCTCTGTCATCTACCTCTCTCCAATCTGACCATGTATATGGGTGGATTTGCCACGCTTAAGACCCCAACCTAGGAGAAAAGCCCTCTCCGTCTTCCTCTCTCACCTCTGGTGCGGTTCAAAGGCTTAACCCTAAACCTAGTTCAAATCCCCTATAAAGTCCTTTCTTAATTTGTTCCACACATAAAGTAGCTGCAAAAAAAGCCTATACACCCCACTTACTTTCATTGTTTTTCTACTACCTTATTGCATTACCACGAGGGTGTCACCCTCCAACTAGACCCATGCTGCTTTGAAGTGTCGAGCTAGGGCCTCCTAGCCTATTCATGACCCCCATTCACCTATTTCCTTTCAAGGGCCTACCAGCCTATTTTTGACCCCCATTCACCTCTTTTCCTTCAAGGGACTTTGATTTAGGTGATCCTTCTACCACAAGCTACTGCTCGTCCTCACGCGTAGGTCAAACAAAGGAGAAAGAGAATAAACCATGAATTATTCTCTTGCCCACCATTATGCAACAATCAATGGCCCATAACCCTTTGCCTCCTTCCTCTCTCATTTATGTGAGATGGGGAAGTTGATCCTAGCCCTTCTTTGCTCAAGGATCCACCAATGTCTACTCATCAACGTCTTACGACCCAGGTGACTTCAATGAGATGAAAGTTGCAGCCCTTAAGGGCTATGTGACACTCCTGTAAGGCATTGGAATAAAGATCAATGGTCAAGATCAATCAAAATAAGGTAAGAAAGTTTCAAAAAGAATAAAAATTATGAGGGATATCCAATCATGGCAAATGGTCCAATCAACTCGAATCAGACCTTAAAGAAATTTAGACAATAACTTTTGAGTAGTTTTTAACACATGCTAAGTAATTGTTTATTGTTAGATAAATCATGATTGGACATACAACTTGGGTTGGTTTGGATTGATACTTCCTTGAATAAGGTATGTGGTTTAATTATTAGTAATCACTCTTAATCATGCTTTTCTTTTGAAGATTATTAGACATTATTCAATGATTTATCTTTATGATTTTTTTTTGGTATAGTTAATGATAACAATGAAGGGAATTGTTTCAACCAAAGTGTGCTAGTTCAAATTTTTCCATATAATTAATCTCAATGCTACACTTATTCTAACAAAACATGTTTGACTCTAAATTAATGTAAACCTCACACTCCCTTGTTCAAGTTCTTTTCAATACCAAATACTTGGGAGGCAGTAATCAGTGACCATTTAGAAAAATTTGTAACAAAGTATGATTCGTTCTAGTATAGTTTTTAAAATCTAAATTCATGGATTTACCATTTATTCTTTGAAAAAAGGCCTCGTTCAATTTTAGAATCAAAGATCATGTGTTTATCATATATTTTTGAAAAATATTGTGAGCATTTGGAATTTCCTCCTTTTTGTAATTATAAATAGATTATTAAATATAATCCTCTCAATAAATAATGTGGTGGTTTATATTTACTCTCGAGTCTGTAGGAAAAAAAATTCAAGAATGAATTATCCATTTGAATAATATCTATTAATTGTGATCTTTCTAGATATGATGCTTCCTTAGAAAGTTATATTCAAGTTTGAACAGTCAAAATTATATTTTTTTTGGAGACTTTTACTTAGTTTAATATAAACATGACTTGAAGGTCAGGAAGAAGATATTAGACTAATATTTTTTAAATTACATATTAATAGAAGACTTATCCTCAGATTTCAAGTTATTTAGAGTTTTCTAGTGGCTTAATGAATTAATTATCTGATATGCGCCATTTTTGTATATGCATACCTTAATAGTATAGTTGGGAAATTGGATATTTCCATAATGGGATGAAACTTGGTCAAAAGTCTAGATGTAGTGATTAGATACCATAACTGCTTATCAATTTTTCAAATTTTGATACAAAGTTAGATTATGGTTGGACCATAGTTAACTGATCAATCAATCAACAATGAGATTCATATGCCACACTAACTATAGGAACACCTAGCCGACTCTTTACTAAGTGATCAACACCATGCGTTGAACGATCAAGAATCAATTACCCAAGGTTGTCTTCCTCCAAACAAATATGGAATGTCACCAATCAATGTCTATCTCTCCCCAACTCTCTCTCTCTGATTCCTCTCACCTTGCAAAAATCTCTCTATCATCTCCCTCTCTCCAATCTAACCATGTATATGTTGGTATGTATGCCCTGAGAGCCAATCATGGGATGATTGGTGGGATACATTAAGATTGATTTGATAAACATCAAAGGCAAGCTTCCAATTCTTTCTGGTTCAGTCATATGAGATAGTGATAGAATAGATTGAATGTCTAGAGAATGACAGTACTCAATGACGTATGCCTTCAGGTTCATGACCTGAACGATGAGATCATACGGATGCTAAGAGTTTGTACATTCTTGATATGTCCCTAGTCGGATGTCATTGTGGAAGGTAGATAGATAGCAATGACACACAAGACTAGATTGTGGTGTTGGTTGATGACAGAATCTCATTAGTCATGATATAGAGATATCAAACCAAACACATAGGTACTTGTTAGAAAACAAGTGTACCGGACAGACCCACCGTGAGTTTGACACATGGAACCATGAGATGGTAGTCACAGTCAGTACTCACAGTGATGCTGGTGAGTGTGATTCTTAGACCTGAAATCACTGCACTCAACACATGTCGTTGGGCACACTTTGACATCATCAAACGCAGTCCTGAAACATGGGTTGTTATAAAGGTGATGATTGGGTGGCTTTGACACATGGGGCTTTTGAGGGGTGAGTGATAGATATGGGATTTGTCCCTCCTGAGGGAGTCTGATATCCATGGCCACTTGATGAGTAGGATTGAGAAAGGCGTGCACGCATGTGTGAATCAGTATGTGATACTGATGTCATACATATCTCTTCCAGTCTACTCTGAGATCAAGGAAGTGAATGAACGTTGACAGGATGATTGTTCCATGCCTCGAGTTCATTCGGGATATCAGTGACAAAGGAATTATACATTCGCTGTAACACCATTCACGTATTGTAGGATGAAAGTTGTTCTCCAACTTTCTACTTTCACTTGGGTAGCACTGATGTGTGACTAGGCACCGCTCTTTGCTTGTGAAGTCATAAGTGTTATGGACTTTCACTGCCAACGTGAAATGGACCTGCAGGGTCACACACATAGGATTTAACCTGGAAGAGGAGTTTTGTCCACAAAGCAATGTTTAGATTGATTACTAAAGCATTTTAGTAGTTCAATTAAACACTCAATCAGTCGATAGCTCAATATCGTATGGTTCAAGGTGTTGGACGCATTGATTGGAGTATCGGATTGATTGAAATCGCAATTGACTGATTTTTCCCAACCTGCGCTCCCAACCGATGGGTTCATGTGATGAACCGGTCGGCTGAGGTTGCTGAACCGGTCGGCTGGAGTGTCCAGGCCGATCGGCTCATGCCCAGGTTGAAATGACCGGTTCATGGGTTGAACCGATCGGCTCAACTGGTGCAACCGACCAGTTGGGAAAGTCATGTCGGCAAGAATTTTCCTTTGGTTTCAAATTGCCCAATTCGATTGGGAATAATATTGGTATTCGATACCAATTGGGAAAGAAACAAGGAAAGTCTTTTTTAGCCGGATTAGGACCATGGACCGATCGGTTCAGGGCACCAACCGATCGGTTGGAGTGCCCCAAACGATCGGCTCAGGTCCAACCGATCGGCTCAATGGCCGAACCGATCGGTTCAGTTGTGAACCGATCATTTCAAGTTGCGAACCGGTTGCTTTTTGTGGAAAATTCTCGAACCCTTCTACTCCTGCTTTAGTCCCGCATTGCCCGGGATGGAGAACCCTGTCCCATGACTCTCCTATATATATAGGGGTATTGGGGGCTTCTCAAAGTACAGCTCAGTGCAACCAGTTGCTCTGCAAGTTGTCGTTCTCTCTGGTTTTGGTAACCGTGAGAGAGCCCGAGCAAGTGCTTCCCGTAAAAGGGAGGTGCAGCAAGGGAAGGACAACTGCAGTTGCAACAGGAGGTAGGAGAGCGTGTTGGCGACTAGTACGTCAACAGGAGGGTGCGACTCCTTCCACTTCCTTGTGGGACAAGGAGAGTGGAGTTCCAGGTGGTCCATGTGGACTACTACAGAGGCGGGAGGACACTGCCACTTAGGAGGACAACTGTCATCCGACAGTCCGGTAGGAGGAGGAGTCGTCAGTCCCGGTGCGACCAGGAGCTGCACAGACACCGTCGAAGTCCGGAGTTGAAGACCGCGCATTGCGCGAGGTATTGTCGCCGAGCAAGCCTCGGGACAAGGTATGATTCCGCAAACCATCCTTTCCTATTATATAGACGTTGATGCGTTTCCTCGATATGGGTTGGGGGAGAAATTTTTGTTTCCACTGCCTTCTCTGTCTCCCCTAAAAACCTAACAGTATATAGTTTGATTTTCTACATTTAAGGCCCAACCTAGGAGAAAATCCCTCTCAGTCCTTCACTCTCTCACTGTCTAGCAAGGTACGAATGCTTATCCCCTAAACCTAGGTCCTATCCCCTATAAAATCCATCAATGAGACCATATGGCACCCACCTTACTTGTTTCACACATAAAGTAGCCACCAAAATAGTCTATACACCCAACTTTCTACCATTGTTTTTCTACTTCCTTGTGGTAGTGCCACTAGGGTGTTGCACCTCTAGCTAGACTCCTACTACCTTTGAGGGGTCAAGCTAGGGCCAACTAGCATGTTTTTGACCCTCATTCACCTCTCTTCCTTCAAGGATCTTTGATTTCAGAGACCCTTCTACTACAAGCCACTGCTCGTCCTCACGCTCTGATCAAATAAAAGAGAAAGAGAAGATCTCATTGATTTCTCTCTTTACCACCATGGTCAAACAACCAATGGGCCAAAATTTTATGCCTCCTTCCTCTCGCACATGTGCAAGTTGGGGAAGTTTATCCTTTCTTTGAAAGGATCCACCAATATCTGCTTGTGGACGACTTACGACCCAGACAACCGCAATGAGATGAGATTCACTCTTTTAAAGAACTATATGAAACTGCCTCACCAGTGCATATACTACTATAGGATTGTTTATATTCGACCTATAAAATAGGTTTTGTGTCGACACCTAAGTGGACAACACTATAGATAAGGAATTTTTGCATCAGTTCGAAGGGTAAGATAAAATCGACGATAAAAATATAATGTAGGTTTATATGAAAATAGAAACTAACAACACGAAATAATATAAAAAACAATTGTAAGATTATTTTGGGATTACAATCTTCAGTTCAATAGAAAGGAACTGATGCTAAAGATTTGTTGTCGGTTCTTAACAAAGAAACTGACACTAAAGATCAAACAGTATCCATCAATTATTTGAAAAAAAATTGATGTTCTATGTCCTTATCAGTTAAAGCTCTTTTGATAAAGGAATCTATGGCATCAATTTTCTTTTTGAAAAAGTAACGATGCAGATCTATAACATCAGTTTCCTATAACAATTGACGCTAAAGATTGAATCATATTCATCAGTTATTCCATAATAACTAAAATTTTATGTTCTTATTAGTTAAAACTTTAACTAATAAGGGAAGTCGTGGTGTTGGTTTCTTTATTAAAAATTGATGTCACAGATCTACATCATCAGATTTTTATAACAATTGATGTGTAAATATGGTTTTTTTATATAGCAGTTCTACGCGGGATACAAAACTTACAATTCGTTTGAACAATATGTTCTATCCTATGTTCAACTTAACAACATGCCAACATACCTACAAATCAGCAATAACAAACACATACAAGAGCCCACATCCACACAATTCATCCACACACATACTTTTTCATTCTCATCAACACTTAATTCCATTCTCATGAACATAAACAATCAGAAAATACACACATGCTTCTATCCTCCAATTCCATTCTCATCACATGTACAAATTTAATTCCCATTGTATTTATTTCTTTAAATTCATACAGACATATATGCATATATACACAAATCATTAATATATGCACCAACAATTCACTGTATATAATTTAAAGTTGTAAAAAGTCAAAACCATCAAATTCATATAGAAATAATAACATCAAAGTCTAGAAAACTCATTTTACCCCAATCAAATGCAAATTTGACTTCCGTAACAAAATTCTATGTCCAGTCTTCTCGTTTCTCATCTTGATCTTGTTTTGTATAATGCTATGACATGTCAAACAAATGCAAAGAGAATTAAATAGTACAAGATTTTTTTATATTATCAAATGAGTCTATTTACTTATGATGATCAAAACTGCATAGATTATCTTTTGTGTACAATGCATGTATACTTTATCCTATCTGACAATCAGATGTATTATTGAATCACATTGTGTATGCATGCCTAATTATTATTTTATATAGGGTACAATAAATTTATAGTTATATGAAATGTTAATAAATAAAAGTAAGCTTAGTTGGCTATATGCATTTTGTTCAGAAAATGCCTTGACATTCTTCCAAGTTTATAATTTCTTTTTTTATCTACATTTCCTCTTATTAGTTTAAATGATTTTATTTCCCTATAAGTTAAAGTAATACATTTAATTAAATTAGTAAATAGTCATTAATGATGCAGACATTAATATATGTATATGGACAAAAAAACTACTTAACAAAATTTATGCTTACCAGCTTGAATTTGCTGCCTCTGGGTATCTTGTCGATGCTATTATCCTTATATGTATCGAGTATAGAATGGTGACATCCCAAGTCTGCACAGTTGTATATTGTAATGCATTATGTGTATCTAAACAATGTTAATGCTTTTTCGAACTAAGTCCATTTTTATCTCATTCTCTGATTGTGATGAATGCATGCAGAAAAGGTCATGTTGTATTTTTCCTATTATTTTCATTTAGCAAATAATAAAGGGAAAAAATTAATTTAGAACACTTTAGATAATATAAATCCCATCACACAACACCATCAGTAAACTATTACCTAAAATAGCACAATTTTATCGAAAATACTAAAACAAAGTTGAGTGTTTTTTAGACTATGACGCTACAACATTTGTCATTTTTATTAAACAAAAAAGAACAGAAATCCATAAAATTTGACATTTTCAACTGTTGATTTTTCAAAATTTTACACAAAATTCCAAATGTAGTGATACGTTTTGACCACATGTCTGAAAATGACACTTTGTGTGTTTGAGAAATATATCATGGATGATACAATGAAGGGAATTGTTTTAACAAAAGTATGCTACTTTATTTTTTCTATAATTAATCACAACACAAAACTTATTTTAACAAAACCTATTTGACTATAAATTAATGTTAAAAATATTAACATCACTATTACTTATTCAAGTTATTTTCAATGACCAATACTTGGGAGGCATTAGTCAATGACCATTTAGAAATGTTTATAACCAAGTATGCTACATTCTAATTTAGTTTTAAAATAAAATCACAGGGATTTATCGATTATTTTTGAAAAAAGATCTAGTTCAATTTCAAAATCAAAGACCATGGATTTATCATTTATTTTTTAAGGATATTGTCAGCATTTGGAATTCTCCTTCTTGTACATGATGTAATTACAAAAATATTATTAAATATAGTCCTCAAAATTAAATTATGTGGTGGTTTATATTTACATTTGAGTCCCTAGGACACCAAATTCAATAATGAATATTTCAATTGAATACATATATATTAATAATGATCCTTTTTAGCTATAATGTTGTCTTAGAAAGTTATATTCAAGTTGGAATATGTAACATCAAAAATTTAACTAAAGTGTGATTAAAGTTTTAATAACAATTTCTCATCTAAATTATTTCAAATCATGGACCTTGATGTAATTTTTCCAAATAATGAATACTTCATTTGAAATAATATATAAATAGAGAGAAAAATATATGTTTCTTCTTTTCCTTCTTTATGCATGAATGAATTCAATGGATATATGAGAAATATCTTTCTCTCTCTCACCTCGATAAATCCATAATCCTCAAATATTAAGGAAATCCTAATTAATGTAGATTGAATTAAAAATATTAACTAGAGAGAAAATGTAATGGTCATTAATTTATTTAAAGACTCATTATCTGATTTAAAGTACATTAATCAACCAACATCTACATTAAGGTAATTATTCACGACTTGACCGCCAAAGTTGTAAAGTAACTCATTAAGAATATTATAGACCCTAAAATACATTGATGGTCAAAAATTGTGATCAAATTGACTTCATTTGACCATATAAATAGATTAAGAAAGTTTCCTATATAGTTTACTATTGAATTTAGTCATATCATCAATGAATATACTAGGTAGCCCAATGTCCTAATTATTATTTGATTCCGCATGGCCCTATTAAGTCGATGTACGGGTTGGACTCAGACCTGGAGCTGACCATGCACGGGAGGACTTCCTCCTTCGCCGGACTGCTATTGTCTCTGGGACTCTACTAAAGTTGCACTTCTCTCCTTCCCTGACCCCTCTCTCTACTCGATGCAACCAGATACAAAGATTCTTTTCTCCATCTTCGAACCACGCCAAACCACCTGATCCCAAACTCGATAGGACTTAGGGGCCTAGAATCTATGTTCGATGAGAGCTCTCTATCCTTCCCCTTTTTCCACCACTGCAAGAAATCTAGAATCCTTTGGACTTTCAACCTATATAAGATAACCCCCAAAAATGTTCCAAAGACATATTAAAACTGAACCCTAATACCATTTTTTCCTTCAGTGCTCTCGTCCTAGCTTCCCTTCTTTACCTATCAGTTTCCTTGACTTTTTGTTCACCCTGAAGGTCTAGTTGTCCATGCTCCCTTTTGATCTTTGGCAAACATTTGTTATGGAAACATCAAGCTTGTGGAGCCTTCTGTTTATCAAAATCCAATGTAATGAACATTTCCCTCTCATGAAATTGTTTTCTATTCTAATTTACAAATTGTGCAATCCACCTCCTTAAGCCTCTTTAGGGCTTGTTTTCTTGCCTTATGCCTCCAACAGAAAGTTTTGAAATTGCATGAATCTATTCTTTCTCTAGGCTTGCCTTCTTTTCCTTCTCTATCTTGGCCACCCCTTGGTTATCCATGGTGGGAAGGGGTTTCTAGTTCCCCAGACCACGGAATATCCTAACTCAAGGCTTGTTCAAATTACAATAATTAAAGAAATCAGTTGTGGCTCTGGTTTACTTTGCCAAAGGTAAGGATCACGGTTCAATTTCCAAGATTCCACTGTTGTCTAGTATCAATTTCCTTGATCTGAGAACAACAAGTGTCGACCTCTTTTTCCTATTTTGCTCTCAGATGAATTCTTGAGAATGAGTGATTGCCCTTCTCTGACCCTTACTGTCTAACCAAAGAGCAGACATAAGAAACCTAGAAATTAATCACTAATCCAATTTGAGTACCTCTAACTGATAGACCTCAATAGAAAATTTTTCTATCACACTATGGTATTGGATTTTGGGGTTTTTGACCCGCCCTACCTCTTTGTCGCGCAAGTTCGTCAATGGGCCCAGTGGAAGAGCCAACCACATTATGAAAGTGGGGAATGCATCAAGTGGAATTAAAAGTTCATATTGAATTAATATTTCTTTATTTACAACATAAGTGAAATATGTCATTAATTATTACCATGAGACAATAAGAGCATCTACTTTTCTCAAAGACTTATTATTAACATCTTTATTCTAACTTGGATAGGATAATCAATGGATCTTACATCGACAAGAAAAAGATGAGGATATAACTCCCTACATTTTAGACTACCTAATTTCCATCTACAATTAGAATATTCATATATCTATATATATTATTAACTAAGATAATGTATCTTAAAACATTGTACACATATTATAATGCATTCTAATAAACCACAACCACTAACATAGAAAATATATAACTTTTCCTATATGAGAGCACCACTTCTTTGAATTAGTTCTTCATGATTTTCATCTTAACAAAACTACATGTATTTTATGTTCAACATTATTTGTGGACTATTATTTTTTTTCTAAGATCATGCAAATGCTTTCATATGTGATGATTTTGACAAGTCTAGCAGTTCAAAAGTAACATTAATAAAGATTTAAATAAAATTGAATTATAAACTGATATTAAGTAATTTATATTATATAAGTTCAAAGATAAGCAATATAATGAATTTAAGACAAACAATATATGCATCATGACATTAACTTACTCATTATTTTTATCTAAAATTAAATACATGTTATGAAAATTTTATTAATTATTGAATTATAAATATAGCCATTTCTATCTAACAATGAAAATAAATAAAATACCATATACATTATTCCTTACATTATAATAAAAATAATATGTGTAATTCAGAGAAACAACATTTGCACACAATTGTATATAGAAGTTTGATTGGATAGTCAATCTTCTAAAAAGGATAAAATATTTAAATAAGTTAGATATTAATGATTAAGATTTAAGACATGTTGTAAAATATAGGTAATGTAATAATGAAAAAATAACATGTAATTTATAGTCATATCATTAAGAATAAATATATCCAATAATCTATGCTCTTTTGTATTATTTTACATTTATATTTTTAAGGATTTTTATATAATAATATATGATGTGTCATCATTTTATCAAATACACTTGATGTTTTAAAAAATATAAAAATATATATTTAACAACATTATTAACTACATATTGTGAAACCATGTTATAAAATAACATATTGTGAAACCATAAACTAAAAGAAACTATTAGTATTGAGTAATAATTTATCTATTTTAGCGTGTATTATATCTGAATTAGAGAAAAATCATCCTACATTATCAACATACACAACTATACACACATATAAATAAGTACTAACTATACTTGTTATATATTTAGTTGTTTATATATGATATAAGAATTTTGACATTCTAATAAAGTATATCAATAACTATTCATGTTAGGTTTCTTATTTCATCAATATATATGGTTATATTTATAATCAATAAATTGATATTAATGTATGTATTTGTGATAACTATCAGTATGTTTATTAGAATTAATATAAAATCATATATATGAAGATTTATTTACGAAAGTAAGAAAACTTCATGTTTTATATGAACCTTGTCTTATTTTCATGTGTTCTATTTATATTTTATTACTTATACCACATTACTGATGATATTATCTATCTTTAAAAGTATTTAAAATATGTAAGTATATATATATATATAAGTGTGTTGTAGATAACACCTAAAAATAAATATTTATTGTGATACCATGTTAACTATATATTATATGTATCTTTATAAAACTTAAAAATTGAGTGGGGGGCACGTGCCCGTGCTTGACCTTCCCTGAATCTTCCATTGAATGGGCCCCCAGCTGTCTATTCCTGATTGGGCAACAACAGAGTGAACTTGATGCTGAGATGGACCAATATTTTGTTTTAATTCTACGTGGCGTTTTAGATTTGTGTGATTGGTTAGTTCATTGTAAATTCACAATAATTAAATCCAAGGTCAAAAAATTATGTGGAAATAAGTTTTGGAAATGATTTTTTGATACCTAGATTATGGATTTAGTTTTAAATCATGTTTTGACTCTATTTTTTCTTGAGTCATTAAATTACCAAGAAACCCTAAAAATCAAGTTAAGGGTTAATCAATAATGGATGTTAATTGTTATAATTGGGTAATTGGGGTTCAGCCAACCCCAAGAACATGACTATGGTTCCGTTGAAAAAGTGGATTTTAGCATAATAATGATTTAATTACTCTTTTGTCCACTTTATGTTCACTCATACCAGAGCTAGAGATGGAAGCAGCCGGGAAGCCGACTAGGGCAGACGGTGGAAGGGGGGGGCACGGGGTCAGTGGAGAGGCGGAATCTGGGAAGAAAGCAGATCAATGGGGAAAAGGAGGCCAGGGGGTTCACGGAGGGGGTAAGGCGCAGTCGCCTCATTCTAACACACGGGGCATGAGGGTCTCGACGCAGGAGATAGGGCGCAATCTGAGTTATAGCGGACTGCAGGGATCTATCGAGAAGGTAGGCGAAGATGGCATAGGGCTAACGGAGGAAACGACTATGGATATGGAAGGAACGGTAATGGGGGTAGACGGAAACAGAAGTTGCGAGGGAAGGGACTATAGGAGGGCCGTGTGTGGGGACAGAGAGGGCCCAAAAAGAGATTTCATCGACAGCAGCACGATCACGGGCCTTGACCCATAGAACATCGAGATGGTCCTGGATAGGGGAATACCAGAGATCTACATCAACGAGGAAGCGGAGGAGAATCTGAACGTGTAGTGGACATATTCGGTCATCGTCAAGCTGATAGGGAAAGAAATAGGCTTTATGACCATGGTTGACAGGCTGAAGATGATGTGGCACCCGACAGGAAGAACAAAGCTCTACGAGTTGGATAAATCGTTCTACGTGGTCCAGTTCTGAACCAAGAAAGACTATGAGGCAACTATGGCAGGTGGCCCCTGGTCGATCTTCAGGTGCTGCTTGATGGTCTGGAGATAGGACACTGCTTTTCAGCCAAGCAACAAGCTCCCAGATTCCATCGTCACCTGGGTAAGAGTCCTCAACCTCCCGCTGCATCTGTATGATAGGGTCTTGTTCGAAGCAGTGGGAGCGGCGCTCCGGAGGCTGGTAAAGGTGGATGAGTACACGTTGTCTAGGAAAAGAAGTAGATATGCCTAGATTACGGTGGAGTTGAACATTACGGTCCTGATCTTGCCTATGATCATTTTCAACGGGGTGGATTACTGTCTGGAGTATGAGGTTCTACCTAGTATGTGCCTCTCGTGCGGGATGTTGGGGCACTGCACAGAGAAATGCACAAGAGGCAAGGACAGACAGGAGGAGGAGATCGGAGCAGGGAACACAGATACGGTGGGAGCCAGATGGTTGGAGGGGGAAGGAAAATGGCAGAAAGTCTATGGAAAGAAGATGGTCACACAGAGGAAGACACCAACCAGAGTTAATGTGGAGCAGAATAGCACAGACAGGAAGACAGGAAATAAATTTCAGAGCCTTGAGAAGACGGGAGAGGTGCAAGAGGTCATGGTCACTAATGAAAAGTGAGGTGAAGAGGGACCGAGAGCGACACCACAAGAAAAAGTTTGGAAGAAATCGTGGATGGCACAGGTGGATGAGGGGACTGGGAAGGTACTCGACAATCTTTCTAAGAGGAGCACTGAGGAGGCCAACAAACAAGAAATGAGAATAGATACCAGATCAGGCACAACGAGAAGTGTGGTCAATCCAGAGGTGAACCAGATCATTATGGGAGATGAGAATGGGGATGGAGGGGCTATCAGCTTTGAATAAGGGGAGTGTAGCAAAAGCAGTCATCTGAATGACTGTATGATGGACACACAGGTCATGGAGGTCCCTGATCACCAACCTCCCAGGCAGCAAGGTAGCATTCCTCCGATTATCCCCCCAGCTAACTCAGCAACAACCAGGAGCCTGGCATAGAAGATCCTGGAAGGGAAGAGCATCTCGCCAGACGGGACAAGGGCGGGGGTTTGAGATGAGTGGATCACGGCTGCACTCCCCTACAGTTTCTTAATGAATTTTATGATCTGGAACATAAGAGGCGCTGGAGGCGATGAAGCAAGTAGGTTGGTTAGAGAGTATAGAAGTCAGAGAAATATAATGATAGCCGTGATTCTGGAACCTAAAGTGAGTGGAGCAATTGCGGAAAGGGCATTTGCGAGGATGGGGTTTGACAGTTTCCATAGGGTGGAAGCAAGAGGCTTTGCCGACATGATCTGGGTTCTATGAAATTCCGTTGAGACGGTCGTTCACATCATCTGTAGCCACAAGCAGTTCATTCATTGCAAGGTGAACAACATACTTTATTGCACTTTTGTATATGCCAACCCACACATTAGCGTCAGACTCTTATTATGGGATCACCTGGTAAATCTGAGTAACAGTACGCAGGCGCCTTGGCTGGTCACTGACGACTTCAACACCATGCTACATGCTACGGAGAAGAGGGGAAGAAACCGGTTCAATCACAATGAAGTAGTGTTGTTTGCTGACACTCTAATGAAAGCAGGGCTCTAGGATTTATCCTTTGAGGGGAACTCGTTCACCTACAGATCAGGCAGACTGTTGGAACGACTAGACATAGTTGTGTCCAATGTAGAGTTTGGCTCGGCATTCAGAAACATGGTGGTCAAGCACCTCCCAAGAGTTCGGTCAGACCATTGCCCCATCATTGTGAAGGAGACGCACCATGAGCTGAGAATGCAAGGTTTATTACCAAGACATCCTGGTCGATGAACCAGGAGTTCCGCAAGATGGTGGAGAACACCTGGGATACTACTAAGGATTTCAGCGGGGCGTGGGAAGCCACCAAGCCAAATATCGCCAAGTGGGATAGGGAAGTAGGTGGAAAGGAGAGGAATAGGAAGAGGAAGTTGTTGGCAAGCATTGATAAGATACAGAGAAAAATGGTGGATTCTCAAACGCTGGAACAGGAGGAGGCTCTCATGAGGCTCACTAATAAGTTGGAAGAGATCTTAAAGGTGGAGGAGTGGGACTGAATCCAATGGAGCCACCAGAGTTGGTTCTGAGATGGCAACCGGAATACTAAGTTCTATCATACCTTTGTCAATCAAAGGATAAGGAGGAACACAATCACGATGCTCAAAGACGATGAGGGTGTTTGGGTACAAGAGAAGGAGAGGCTGAGGGATATGGTGAGGTAGTATTTCCACAACATTTTTACTATTTGTACTAACCATGATAAACATGCTATCATGGAGTACGCATGGGAGTTCCTCCCGCCAGCATAGGCGGTGCTCTCTAGAATCGGTGCAGTACAGGACAACAGCGAGATTTAGAAGGTGCTTGAGGGGTACAACCCCTACAAAGCGGCGGGACCTGATGGATTTGACAGCATGTTCCTCAAGATGAACTGGAAGACAATCACACCCTCGGTGACCACTACGATCACCCACGCCATCGGTGACAGAAGGATGGTCAGCCAGTTATGTGATGCTTCCCTGGTGCTAATTCCCAAAGTGAAGAAGTTGATGCAGTGCAACGACTTCCGCCCAATCTCTCTCAATAACGTTGTACTGAAAATCACCTCCAAAGTCGTGATGGGTAGGCAGAAGCAAAGCATGAAGCAATGGATCTCGCCGTTCCAAAGTAGCTTCATCCCCGAGAGACGTATTACGGATAACATCATCCTAGTACAGGAGCTTGTCCACAACATGCGAAAGACAAAGTCTAGACCGCTGATGGCCATCAAAATCGATTTGTCAAAGGTGTATGATAAGATGAATTGGGCGTTTGTGAAGGACACCATCGAGAAGGCCCACTGGCCACTGACACTACTACAGAACCTACCTTTAGTGTCGGTTATTTAAGGCCTTTAGTGCTGGTTTCCGAGCGACGCCTATGTGGGTGACACTAAAAGGTCACCCATTATGCGTCGGTTCCAGAACCGACACCCAAACTCTTCGCGCGCGACCGAAAACACGCCATCAGGGGACTATAGGCGTCGGTTATTAGATAAGAAACCGACGCCCAAACCCTTCGCGCCACAGAAAGGGCACCATCTTGGGCGCCATCAGTGTCGGTTATAAGCCAACAACCGACGAAATATGTCTTCGCGCCAAAAGAATATGTGTCGGTTACATTTAAATAACCGACACTGTAATGTTATGTGTCGGTTGTTTACAATTACCGACACCTGTTATTGGCGCCAGCTTGGGCACTATCAGTGTCGGTTTGTAGTAAGAAACCGACACCATATATGTTCGCGCCACAGGAAATAGGCGCCGGTTATATCTAAATAACCGACGCCTATTTTTTTTTTTTTCAGACCTGCAGACCTGTTGTGGCTGGTCGCAGGATGAGAAACTTGCAGTTCAGTTAACTGAACTGCAGGTTTTACGACATCCATTGATATCATCCAACAACATGCCACAAACCTGCAAATTTAACAACAAAAATATTCACACATGCATTTAGCAATGCAACCTGCAGTTCCATTTTATTTTCACACATTTAGAAACATTCATGTAGCGAGCATTCTGTAGTTCCATTCATTCACATTCACACATGTAGAAACATTCATATAGTAACCAACACTTTCATTCATTTTCACTCAGACACATGTAGAAACATCTAGACATGTAGAAACATTCACACATATTATAATTCAGAAATTCATTTACAAAATCCCCACTATTTGTATGGTTGTTTCCCATTCTTCTCTTACTTCATTTAATTCTCCCATCGTATAGGGAGCATGTACATCTGGTAAGTCCGTTCCTGTAGTGGGGTCATCTTTAAACACCTGTAAAGAGAATGATTATATATATAATTAATGAGCTATAAATAAGATTGATATATTTCATATTATCTAATGAGACTATATAATACCTGAGCTAACACATATATAGTACATAACAAGAGCAACGTCGAATTTACATACAACACTAGCTTAGTACATATATAGTGGGACTTATAAGGTGACGATCCCACCTAGTAAAACAGGTTATCGACAACTACATGTTACGACTGGGAGGTCGTGATTCAGCAACAGTATGCATTAGCAGGAGGACAAACAGATCACCATATGTTTGTCCTCATATGGTGATCTGTTTGTCCTCGTGCTAATGCATACGTTGCTGAATCACGACCTCCCAGTCGTAACATGTAGTCGGTAACCTGTTTGAGCAGGTGGTATCGTCACCTTAGTCCACTATATATGTACTAAGTTAGTGTTGTATGTAAATTCGGAGCTGCTGTTGTTATGCACTATATATGTGTTAGTCTGTCATGTTGTTATATGAATCTGAACCACTTGTGTGTGCTGCACTTTATGTATTGTATTTGTATCCTGCTTCTCTTCATTGGGGCTTCTTCCTGCATATCCTGCATAGCTATGTCATGTCCGTCCTGCATAGCCTTCTTCCTATATTTATTTTTCAAAAATAATACAAACAAAAATTATTAGTGTAGAGTTAGTGAAATACTGATCAATGTCTAGAATTGGAATAGATCAAGAACCTACTCTCAGCATCGCGTATGTAATCTCGGGTGAGATTGGTCCTATAGTTCCTTAGCACCCTCCCACAATGTTTAGCATTTGTATTAACTACAAGATAATGAAACATCAAATCAGAAAATGATATTGATATTAAAAAAGTAAACATTTAGCTTCAATAAAAAAATATAAACATCCATGCCTCTAAAATTGTGATCTTTTATCAATTAACAATCCTTCATTGTGATCTCCGCGCACATATAAGTCATCATTAGCTTCAATATTTTCTGGAGTTGGCAACCCAACTGAGAATGGACTGGAGTCATCATATTTATCATAGTACTCTTCTTCATCTATAGGATCTTCAATGAACTGTCTTTTACCATGAAGAACAACCGACCATTTATCATTTACAGGATCATCGATATAAAATACTTGTTTCGCCTGTGATGCCAATATGAATGGTTCAGCCTTCTCGCCAATCTTTTCAAAGTTCACTAAAGTGAAACCCAATTCATCCACTATAACTCCTTTGGTGTTATCAACCCAATTACATTTGAAGAGTGGAATTCTGAAATCTATGTAGTCAAATTCCCATATCTCTTCAATGACAACGTAATATGACATTTTAGCTTCACGTGGACTCTTATCCTTTGTACTTGCAAAAAACATAGTTGATGCTTGAAGGGTGACCCCACTGTTTTGGACGACACTCTTATCATCTTGGTGCTTTGTGTAATATGTGAATCCATTAATGCCATACCCTTCATAAGACATAACAGTCAACTTTGGTTTAAAGGTGAGGCATTTGATAGTTTCAGTAATATCATCTGGTGTTTGAGATAGTTGATGTAAGACTTTATCTTCAAACCACTTAATAAAAGTCTTGTTATGCTCTCTAGCAAGCCACATTGTATTGGCTCGAGGATATTGTCTTTAGATGAAATTGGTATGTTCCTCAATATAAACGTTCACTTCATCCATGTTGTGTAAAATATACAAATGACCTTGTTCCAACTGCTCACGGCTGATTACTTTCACACGTGATCCCAAAATTCCTTTGCCAAATAGCTCGTCAATATTCTTGTCATTATCAGGAGTGTCATTACCACTCAGAAAGTCATTGCAGAAATCCATAACCTCTCTCGCCACATAACCTTCAATAATACTCCCTTCAGGCCGATAACGGTTTCGAACATCACCTTTAAAAACGCTCATGTATCGTTCAAAGGGATACATCCAATGCAAGAAAACCGGGCCCAAGATTTTCACTTCCCTAGTCAAGTGGACAACAAGATGTACCATGATATCAAAGAACAAAGGAGGGAAATACATCTCAAGCTGACATAGGGTAACAACCACTTCTCTTTGCAAATTATCGAGAGTCTCAGGGTCAATAACTTTGCTACAGAGACTGTTGAAAAAGAAACAAAGTCTGGTGATTGCAAACCTTACATGCTTCGGCAATATAGATCGAATTGCCACGGGCAATATTTGTTGCATTAGAGTGTGACAATCATGAGATTTAAGTCCTATCAACTTCAAATCTTTCATTGATACCAATCTACGGATGTTGGATGAGTAACCATTTGACACCTTAACATTTATCAAGCATTCACAAAAAGCTTTCTTCTCTTTTCTAGACAACGTGTAACATGCGGGAGGTAAGTATGTTCTTTTACTACCCATTTCACATATTTCTGTTAATTCTGACCTTATTCCCATTTCACGAAGGTCCAGTCTGGATTTTATCCCATCTTTAGTCTTACCTGGTATATTTAACAGAGTACCAATGATGCTATCACAGACATTTTTCTCAACGTGCATTACATCAATACAATGTCTGACTGTCAAAGAACTCCAATAAGGAAGATCCCAAAATATTGACTTCTTCTTGAATGAAGAATTGTCACTCCGTGTAGTACCTTGTGATCTCTTACCAAATTCATTGACAAAGTCTTTTATTCTTTCATAAACAACCTCCCTTGGTATAGGTTTAGGTGCACTGCGTTCCTCATTCAATCCATTGAATGCTTTGCGCTTCCTACGATACAGATGGAATTTTGGAAGAAACCTTCGATGACCGAGATATACATTCTTACCGTCATGTTTTAGTCTTGTTGAATCAATGTTCTCTTCACATATAGGACACGCTTTAGCTCCTTTGACACTATATCCAGACAAATTCCCATATGCTGGAAAGTCATTAATAGTGCAAAACAACATAGCATGCAAACGAAATGTCTCTCTTCGTGAAGCATCATAGGTCATCACACCTTCACCCCAGAGTTTCTTTAAGTCATCAATCAGAGGTTCAAGATAAACATCGATGTCATTTCCAGGTTGTTTAGGGCCCGATATCAATAATGACAACATTACGTACTTATTTTTCATACACAACCAGGGAGGAAGATTGTATATAAAAAGCATGACTGGCCAAGTGCTATGTTGGCTGCTCAATGTCCCGTACGGATTCATCCCGTCTGTACAAAGCCCAAGTCTTAGATTCCTGACTTCTTCACCAAATTCAGGGTACAATACATCAATCTTCTTCCACTGTGGGGAATCAGACGCATGTCGTAGGATCCCATCATTATTTTTCTTAACATCTGCATGCCACCTCAAATTCTTCGCATCTATCGGATTGGCAAACAAGCGTTGAAACTGTGATATTATAGGTAGATACCACATCACCTTGGCAGGAGAACCAGTTTTGGACTCCCCCGAAGTCGTCAATTTATACCGTGACGCACCACATTTTGGACAATCTTTCAAATCTGCATAGTCCTTTTGAAATAATACACAATCATTAGGGCATGCGTGTATCTTCTTAGCATCCATTCCCATTGGGCACAACAATTTCTTTACCTGGTATGTTGAGATTGGCAGCTCGTTTCCTTCAGGAAGCATTTCTTTCAACAAAGACAGCAATGACGTGAAGCTTTTGTCGCTCCATCTATTGTTAGCTTTCAACTTATACAATCTCAACACAACATTAAGCTTTGTAAACTTAGTACAACCTGTGTATAACGGCATCTCAACATCATGCACAATGTTTCTAAAAATGGGAGGTGGGTCGGTGTGCTCTACCCCACAACTATCCAGCATCGCATCAACGATGTCTACTGGAACTGGTTCATTCACATCTACATCATCGTAGGCAATTTCTTCTTCCATACAAGCACTGCTATCGACATCCACTGGTTTCAGGTTTGAAATCTCTCCATGCCAGTGCCATTCTGTATAGCCTTGTATAATCCCGTTGCACATGACATGAGTCATGATTTTGTCACCAGTGTTGACTTTCAAGTTGTTACCGCAATGTCTACATGGATAGTAGAACCTATCTCCAGTTTGTTTCCTATGTTCCTCGGCAAATTTAATGAACTGGTGAAGACTAGAAATAAACTCTGGGGTGCAGCGATTGCGAATGGACATCCTTGATCTATCCATTCTATGATCAAAGAGAAAACAAGTATATATTAGGAAAAGATTAGGGTCTAGGGTTAACAAATACATGTGATGTCATTATTATATATAATAAATGTGTACCACCTATCCATTCTTGAACACCTAATCTCACTAGTAAGTGTATAATGTGTATTGGGTTTTCATGAAAATTTCGGCAGCATTTCCCCGTTGTTTTCCAAGTACATATGTACTTAGAGAACAAACGGGGAAATGCTGCCAAAATTTTCTTGAAAACCCAATACACATTATACACTTACATCCTAAGCGAGATTAGGTGTTCAAGAACAGTCCCAAACCGGGGACTATCCAAGATTTACTCCTAATGAGTAAATCTTGGACAGGTTTCTAGGCCAACAAATAATGTATTGTCATTCTTATACCTAAAATCCTAGTTCTTCAAGTTAGGGTGATTATTGATGTCTTTAAAAGCATGATTGGCAATTTAGAGAAAAGTTCATCATTTACATTCCAAGCATGTCACATGTGTGCATTATAGTTCATCATTAAGCAAGATATAAGCAAGTATGTCATATTAAAATAGACTAAACAATATGAGAAAATAGTAGTGTAATCATGCAAATGGGAACATTCATGGGAACACACACTTCAGTTATAAGCATTCATGTAGCAACTTTCAGTTCCATTCATGGGAACACACACTTCAGTTATAACAATAACTAAACAAAGGGGTTGGTGTACCCCTAAACATGCGCATAATTAAAAAAACTATTAATACAAACAAGTCTAGATAGATAGACAACTAAATACTACACCAACATGGTCCCGCATGCATCAGTAACTTCTTTTTGATGATGAAGCTGTGTCACGAAGCTCCTCACTGTATTTAGACGAATCTGAACTGACAGGGGCCTCAGATTCAGATTCCTCATAGATGATATCCGACGTCGTGTGCTCATACCGCAGAAGATGATCGAGGGTCTCGCATTTGCTGTTGGTTATCCAAACTTTGATGGAATTATGGCCAACTGGACGGAGAAAAAGCCTGTTCCAACGGACCACATGCAGCTCTCCAATCCAATCACGCCAACCGGATTTTGATACAAGATTTCCCGCCAAATCATACTCAACCTCGATAACATGTGAATAATTACCAAAAGTTAGGGTCACTTTACCAGGCATGTAGTGTCTTCCTTTTAGAAAACGCCAATGTTTGGGTATGACCAATTGGTTTACGGAACGATCATCTAGGATGATGTCCAATTGTTCTTCAATAGGGAACGTTAACATTGACATAGAGGCCCAGTTCATAGTGACTGTTATGGGTGGACAGAGACTACACAATATTAGTATTAACAAAGTGTAAGTACATATAACGATGTTATATATTTTCAGAAAAAGTTGTATAACATCAGTTAACCTTTTATTGCTTGTCATAACCAACTTTATTGTGGTAGACATGATAGCTTGAAAAGAAGTCTACAAATGTACTTAGAGAACAAACGAGGAAATGCTCCTAATGAGTAAATCTTGGACGGGTTTCTAGGTGCTTACTAAAATAGAACCATTATATGGAACTAATCCTACATTATACACATACTTTTCCTGAGTAAGATAATGTGCACTTCATGGAATTATTAAGATCTGAATATATATAAGTTGTTTCTACCTACTTTGATGGGATTTTATAACATTCGAGTCTTCCATTTATAACATTAAGATATGAATATATATAAGAATCCCATTTGATACACACGATTGAGAATCTTTCACGATACTAGGAAAATACACTAACTAGATATTCATTTTGGTGTTAGACATCAATATGTGTATGAGCCCTAGTTAAAACTGATTCTCATAAGAAGTAAATAAATTTTAAAAAAAATGCCCAGCAGCAGGGCGGCACCTTGAGGGAAGACGAGCAGAGGAAGAAGAAGGCAGGGCGGGCACCTTGAGGGAAGAGGAGCAGCAGCCGAGGCAAAGTCCTAGCAGCTTCCGGCGGCGAAGAGAGGAGCGGCGGACAGGGCGGCGAGGCTAGGAGACCTAGCTGCTATCGGTGACGGTGGAGAAGAGGCCGGCGGGCGAAGAAGAGGCCGACGGGCAGAAAAGAGGCCGACGACGGAGGAGAGGCCGGCAGGCGGAGAGGGAGGCCGGCGGGCGGGGGGAGAGGGAGGCCGACTGCTTCTCGCTCGATGGCGATGAGCGACGAGCACGGAGGAAGGAGCAGCGGCGGCGGCGGCAGGGAGTAAGGGAAATTGCCGGAGCTAGGGAAATCGGGAACAAAATAGGGAAATGGGAAGAATCGTTCGGGCAGGGTGAGCTATTAAGTTGAAAATATGTGTCAGTTATTTAAAAAACCGACAACTAAACCAATAGTGTCGGTTCTTTGCCAAAAACCGACAACTATACTAGATTATAGTCATCGGTTTTTGATTAAACGACAACCGACAACTATTCCTATCTCACGAATACCCTTTAGTCGTTGGTTATTTAGTTACGAACCGACGCAATATGTAAAATATTGGAGCCAATTTTTTTGCTGGAATTTTGGGTTTGTCGATTGATTTTAGGTGTCGGTTTTTTATTAATTAACCGACACTCAATAAAAGCGGTACCTGTGTCTGGTCGACCTTCACGGATTGGATGTCGGTTTTTGTTCAAAACCGACACAGTAGGGTTTATGTGTCGGTTTTTGTATACAACCGACACCTTGAAAAGTGACTTTATAAGCCATTTCTGTAGTAGTGTGAACATTATCCGTTATGTGATGAATTATGTTATGACCCATAATTAAATTAACTAATAAATACCTCGAATAATGTGAAGCACCTCAATTAGTGCTAAGAACCTTGTTAAACATCATGGTTAATCGAAATAAGCTAAAATATGATCATATAGGTTCACAGAGTTCCTTATAAATGAAAGAGTTAAGGAAGACTAGAGCATAGTCTTCTAGTAGTTATTCTTTGGATGCAATATTTACATTCTTTGTTATTTCAATTATATTGTTTTAGAACTGCTCAGTGTTGTATTTATTGTATATTATTCTGAATAATAAACTTAACGAGTTGTTTAGTGATAGTTAAATGAAAAACTATTCACTGAGCGAGTAGGCTCACTCGTCTACTCAAACATTTTCAGGTCAGCGACAGTTCCAGGAATCTGAAGGATCTTACCACCCTAGTCAGTAGAAGGTATATGTAGTTAGTTAGTTAGAGGTCTCTTAATCCTTTCCCCTCGGTCCTTGGGACATGGTGTGGGTGAGAGAGAGTATGTATGGCGAATGAGTAAAAGATGTAAATTAACTGTTATGTTTTACTTTCTGTTAAACAATGTTACATGTTGTAAACTCTGTTTATGTTCTCTAGCCAGTTTAATTGAAATGCTTCTGCAATAGTTTATTATGTTTTAGTTTATAGCAATAATCTGGATATCATTACGAGGTTTTAAAAAGAAAAAGTTCTCAGTGATTTGTTTATGTGATAATCCCTCCGTCGCGCCCTAATCTCGTGATTAGTGGTTAGTGTGAGATCGGGGTGTGACATCTTGGTATCAGAGCATAGGTTGAGTACATGGTTATTCTAAGTCAAGGTCAGGTGACGATAAGAGACCAATAGGATTAGGACTTAAGTGTCTTGCTTCTAACTGTAATTTTCTAACAGGAAGTGTTCTGTTATACTATTGCAGATGGCAGGAAGAGGACGTGGTCACGAGAACCAAGTAAAGAGCTTAGGTTGAGTCGTTAAGAATCATTAGGATTAAAAGATAAAGTTATAAGTGAGGCAAATAGGAAGTGATATGTTTTTAGCTCTGGGAGGTCTGAGTGTTTAGATACCCTGGCCAGGTGTCTGAATACTTAGATTGACCAGTATCAAGCTACTCTGTCTATTCTTCTCTGGATGCCCTGGCCAGGTATGCAGAGGAAGGATGGGCTAGAGAGAAACCCTAGAAATCTTAGGGTTAAGAAACTGGAAATTAATGTAGGAGTAAGAGATTAAACATAGAATGTGATACAACTCTTGCCTTATATTGCTTATTTGATTGGAAATCACTAGAAATGCTCTTATATGTATGAATTTAGATTTTCAGTTTGTAAAGTAAACATGATTCTTTTATGTTGTTGTGTGTTATGAAATGATTTATTTATTGTTTATATTCTTTGTATCAAGCATACTAGATGATTGTTTAAATGAAATTTCCCTAAATGGATATTCTTTTCGCATGTATGAGATTAATAGGAGTTGGTTAATCCTGAGTAGCTCTTGGCTTCAAGACTGCAGGTTCGGCCTGGTCCGGCTGGCAGGATGCGTTACTGGGATCTAATGACTCCTATTAACAGTATAATAAGAATAGACTCTGGATAAATCTGACATATCGTAGTAAAAATGTACATACACTAAGATGTTGAGATATAAGGGAAAGATTAGAATAGCTAAGAATCTGTTGGAACTGATATTGGAGTCTCAACGTTGGAACCTCATATTAGCAATCCTTAATTGAAAATAAAGGAATACGACGTAAGGTTCAGATTAAGTTTAATGATTATTATTATATGATTTCTAAATATGAGAATATGGAAGATATGAGAATAGTATGTAAGGGCTAAGATAGTAAAAATTAATCATGAATGGATCATGTAATAGAGTAAAATATTTTGATGTACTCCAAGGAAAAGGGAAAATAGAAGAAAATGGTTGAGTATACAATAAGTACATAGAAATAAAGAGTCTTATGTAAATCATAAGACTAGGATGAGAAACTTAGTTGAATCAAAAGAAATGTTAGAAATGATCAGCTTGATTAAGGAATGAGGATTACATGACATAAATGAGAGTATGAAATGCACATCTTTATTATAAAGTTGAATACATTCATACATACGGCCTTTGGATTCTAAGTCTCTATACACTAACAAACTAGTTCCTAAAATAAGGAACAAGTGTGTAATTTAGAAAATGAATCACATATGATGCATAACTACCATGGTAGAGACATCTAAGTGGATGAAATAATGACACACAATATGATGATGAAACTTTAGCAGGGTAAATTGAGAATGTAACTTATCTGAATGTCCAAATAAGAGAAAGGAAAATTCCAGTGATAAAATAAGGAAGAATTTAGTAAAACTTATGAGATCCAAAGTTTGAATTTCAAACTAAGGGAGTAAAGTTACATCACAATAACTCTATGTTATTAATAAGGATCAAACCCTAAAATGCTTAGAGTTGTAGTAGTTCAAGGGATGTCGCTAGTGATTTGACCTTGAATACTAGCATCTCTATAAAACAAAATCATGAGATTTGCACTATGAAAAGTAAACTAGTATTGATAGTAATCCAGGGTTTAAAGGTAGTTAATCTGATAGGTAGATAAACAATATGAAAATGACTTGGAGAAAGAGTGAGATATAAATTTGAAATATAACAAATGTGTTGTGAACAAAAGAAGAAATATAATATAAGTGAAGTGAGATATGAAATAAATTCTTGCAATAATAATAAGAATGAGGAATAATCTATTCTTACCTTGTGTGTTTCAATTTTTGGGATGTTTATTCTATATGATCAAAATGAGAAGGATAAGTAACAAGGAGCAAGTAGCATAGAATGAGGAGTACTACCCTTACATGATCTGAAGTTAGATGATGTAATTCATGCTCTTAAGATACAACATCACTATCTTTATGGTGAGGCGTGCCAGGTGTTTATAGATCATAAGAGCTTGAAATATATCTTTACCCAGAAGGATCTGAATCTTAGACAGCGGAGATGATTAGAATTGATTAAGGATTATGATGTAATGATAGATTATCATCCTGGAAAAGTGAATGTGGTAGCAGATGCCC
This sequence comes from Alisma plantago-aquatica, assembly GCA_963693085.1. Lineage (NCBI taxonomy): Eukaryota > Viridiplantae > Streptophyta > Magnoliopsida > Alismatales > Alismataceae > Alisma > Alisma plantago-aquatica. The sequence continues at coordinate 856,103,005 of OY856410.1, read as the reverse complement.
TCAGAAGGAAATCAAGTTCAACAACTGATGCATTCTCTATGGCATGTTTCAAGAGAGACCTGCTAGTAGAAATGCGGAAGTTGAACATAGACTTAGGGGTGATAGAGTAGAGCGGTTTGACTGCACAGATGCAAGTCAAGCCTACTTTTTACGATCAGATTAAGGAACTACAGTAGGGTGATAGTAAGTTGCAACAGATCATGCATGATATGATAAAGGAAAAGAGACCAGAGTTTAAGTTTTTAGATGATGATGTGTTGTATCAGCGTGACATGTTGTGTGTACCTCAAGACATTGATTTGAAAGAAAAGATTCTTGTGGAAGTGCATGCATCAATGTATGCTATGCATCCAGGCAACACTAAGATGTATATGAATCTCAAGGAGTTGTATTGGTGGCCTGGTGTGGAAAGAATGTAGCTGAGTATGTGGTTAGGTGCAATGTGTGTCAGCGGGTTAAGGATGAGCACCAGAAACCTACAGATACTTTGCAATCTCTCCCTATACCAGAATGGAAGTGGGAATGTATCACAATGGATTTTGTGATAGGGTTGCCCAAGACACCTAAAGGTTGTGACTCGATATGGTGATTGTGGATAGACTGACTAAGTCTGCTCACTTTCTTCATATCAAGTCAACCTTTGATGTCTCAAAATTGGCTAAGATATACATTGATGAAATAGTTAGGTTGCCTGGTATTCCAGTTTCAATCATATCATATTGAGATACTAAGTTCACATCCAAGTTTTGGAATCAGTTGCATTATGCTTTGGACACAAAATTAAGATTAAGTACAACATTTTACCCACAAACAAACGGTCAGTCAGGGAGGACCATTCATACTCTTGAGGACATGATGAGAGCAGTTGATAGTTGCACAGGACAGGCATAAGAGTTACGCTGAGAAGAGACGTAGACCTCTTGAGTTTGAGGTTGGTGATGAAGTGTATCTGAAGGTCTCACCATGGAAAGGAGTGTTGAGGTTTAGAAAGAGAGGCAAACTGACTCCTAGGTTTAAGGGACTGTATCCTATCATTGAGAGGATTGGACCTGTAGCCTATAGGTTGGAATTGCCATCTGAATTGGCTAATGTACATGATGTGTTTCATGTATCGATGCTAAAGAGATGTTATCCTAATACAGAGAAGATAATAGACCCAGAACCTACACATCTTAGATCAGATGTGTCTTATGTTGAAGGACCAGTACAGATAGTTGATCGACGGATCAAAAACTCAAGAATCGTGAGATACCATTAGTGGAAGTTTTGTGAGGAATCATAATCTAGAGGAAGCTACATGGGAGCTTGAGTCTGAAATACGTAACAAGTTTCCTTTTTTATTTTAGGAATTTCGGGACGAAATTCTTATAAGGGAGGGAGATTGTTATGACCCATAATTAAATTAACTAATAAATACCTCGAATAATGTGAAGCACCTCAATTAGTGCTAAGAACCTTGTTAAACATCATGGTTAATCGAAATAAGCTAAAATATGATCATATAGGTTCACAGAGTTCCTTATAAATGAAAGAGTTAAGGAAGACTAGAGCATAGTCTTCTAGTAGTTATTCTTTGGATGCAATATTTACATTCTTTGTTATTTCAATTATATTGTTTTAGAACTGCTCAGTGTTGTATTTCTTGTATATTATTCTGAATAATAAACTTAACGAGTTGTTTAGTGATAGTTAAATGAAAAACTATTCACTGAGCGAGTAGGCTCACTCCTCTACTCAAACATTTTCAGGTCAGCGACAGTTCCAGGAATCTGAAGGATCTTACCACCCTAGTCAGTAGAAGGTATATGTAGTTAGTTAGTTAGAGGTCTCTTAATCCTTTCCCCTCGGTCCTTGGGACATGGTGTGGGTGAGAGAGAGTATGTATGGCGAATGAGTAAAAGATGTAAATTAACTGTTATGTTTTACTTTTTGTTAAACAATGTTACATGTTGTAAACTCTGTTTATGTTCTCTAGCCAGTTTAATTGAAATGCTTCCGCAATAGTTTATTATGTTTTAGTTTACAGCAATAATCCGGATATCATTACGAGGTTTTAAAAAGAAAAAGTTCTCAGTGATTTGTTTATGTGATAATCCCTCCTTCGCGCCCTAATCTCGTGATTAGTGGTTAGTGTGAGATCAGGGTGTGACAAATTCCATTACCCAGGGGGAGACTTCTATCATCTGGGATGGGAAGTCACTTCAGCCCTTCACGGCGAAGAGGCGTCTAAGGCAAGGGGACCCGCTATCTCCCATATTTTTATTCTTTGTATGGAGTGGCTCAGTCAGGCGATCAACCTGGAAGAGAAGGTGGGTAGATGGAGAGGCGCAAGGCTTCATAAGTAGGGGTGCCCGATAACATATTTGGCCTTCGATGACGACGTTATCTTCTTCGCCAAGGCGTCGGTCAACCAGGCCAAGCAGGTGGTGCAGTGCCTGAAGGAGTTCTGCGTGGTCTCAGGTCAGGAGGTGGCATTTGAGAAATCATGCATCTACTTCTCCAAGGGTGTTAGCCGACAGAGTAAGCGTGATATATGCAAAGTCAGCAGATTCAAGTACACTAAGGATTTGGGCAGGCATCTAGGGGTGTCGGTTATCCACGGGAAGATCACCAAGCAAACGTACGCTGCTACACTGGAGAAGGTCGAGAACAGAGTTAACAGTTGGACCGCCCGGACGTTGTCACTGGCGGGAAGGGTGGTTTTGGAAAAATCAACGTTGGCAGTGATTCTGAGCTACATGATGCAGTCCGCCAAGTTGCCACTCAGCTTTTCTGACAAGATGGACAGGACGATCTGTAGATTTATCTGGGGTGGAGGCCACAGGGTGAACCCAATGTCACTGGTGGTGTGGGAGGTGGTGACATCTGAGAAGAAGGAAGGTGGACTCAGGGTGAGATCTATGAGGACCTGGAACAAGGTTCTGTTGAGTAAAAATTTGTGGGATATCAAAATAGGGTGACAAACACCGTGGGTAAGGGAGGTCAGAGGCAAATACAAGGTGGAGCCTGGAAACAACGTCAGCAGAAACACACCTTTCTAGAGGGCCATGAGTGAGGCAAAAGACTTCATTGAGGACAATTCATACATGAAAATTGGGAACGAGAAATCTACCAGGTGCTGGTGGGATAAGTGGGGTCCGCACGACGCCCCTCTTACTGATGAGATTATTAGGACGATCCCTGAAGAACAGAGGGACCTCTGGATCAGTAGTGGCACTTCACTATAGGGCGGTTGGGATAGGAACTTTGTGAAGGACTTCTTCAACGATCAGGTGGTTGGCCGCATTTTGGAGGAAAAACACCGCTGGAGACGAGTGGGGAAGATGAATGGGTGTGGAAGGGGATGAAGGAGGGTGAGTTTTCAATGGCTTCCGCCTACAAACTTCTTAGAAGGGGGAGTGCCGATGGAAGAGGGGGTGCTGGGAGAGACTATGTAAAGGGAGATGTCCGAAGCATGTAAATATGTTCATCTGGTTGGCCCTTAGGGAGGCCATCCTTACCAATGTCAGGAGGTGTCAACGCCATCTTACTCGAGAGGTCGGGTGCCCTAGGTGTCCGGTAGAGAAAGAGACAATCTTACATGCCCTGCAGGACTGTCCAGAGGTGAAGGATATGTGGCAGCATTGCAGCATTGAGGCCACCATCCCGGGTTTCTTCACAGGCAACCTGGAGTCCTGGATGAGTCGATGCTTGAAGGCCAAGGAAGGGGGGAAGGCAAAGATGATGGTCACGACTTGACACATTTGGAAGGCCAGGAACGTGAAGGTGTTCGATGGCAAGGCTACTGACCAGAACATAACCCTTGCTAGCGCTGAAAATATGTTACGGAGATGTGGAAGTGGGGAAGCTGAGAAGGCAAAGAGGATAAAGATGATAGCTGAGGATGAGTGGGTCAGACCCAAGGAAGACTGGATCAAATGTGACTCTGATGTAGTGACCAGAAGAGGAGGGGCAGCCATCGCGGTTGTCGCAAGAGACAGTAATGGTAGGTGGATCGAGGGGATGAGCAGATGTGTGAAGAACACTGTGGTAGTTGTAGGAGCGATGGAGGCTATGGAGGCGGCGGCGGAGCTCATACTTCAACTGGGTGCAGACAGGGCTATCATAGAGAGAAACAACACCAAGGATGTTGAGTGAGTGATATACGATGACAAAGCACCGCCGCTACACCGGCAAGCGGTGAGAAGGATTAATGCAAAGACAAAGCTGGCGGGCAACGTGGCCTTTGCCTTTGTGAGAAGAAGCACCAACTAGATGGATGATAGTCTACCTAAATATCACCTGAAAATTTGTAAGGGGTTTGTTATCCACCATATACCCCCGAGACCCATAGCGCGGCAGGTTGCTGTCGACAGAGCTATGAGGACCCTATCCGGCCCTCCGGTTTGGGCGAATCAGGGGGAAGGATGTAGTTCCAGCTTTAATTTATGATATGTTTGATCATGGAAAAAAATGAACTCAAATTGTTTTTCTTGGCCTCTAAATTAATGTTGAGACTCAAATACAAAATATGGTGATCAATGTAGTTTTTATACACACTACTACAGAACATGCCTTTAGCATCAATTAATTAAGGGCTTTAGTGTCGGTTTCTAAGCGATACCCAAGTGGGCACTGCTAAAGGTGGACCCCTTCAGCATCAGTTCCCAACCGACGCCAAAACGTTTCCCGCCACCTAAAACGCACCAGTAAAGGGACTATAGGCGTCGGTTTTTTAAGAAAACTATGGTTACAGACATCAGTTATTAAAAGAACCGACGTCAAAAATGCTTCTCGCAACTAAAAACGCACCAGCAAAGGGCCTATAGGCATCGGTTTTGAAAGATAACTGACACCATATCAGTGAACCAACATCAGTTTTGCGCTAGTAACCAACACCATATCCCTTGCCGCCACGGTCGTGCTTCCTAGTACGGTCGTAGTTCCTGGCCACAAAGACATCAATTTTTATCAAAAACTGCCACCGTATATCTTTGGTGTCAGTTTTGTTCAAATAACCGACGCCTATGTTATGATTTTTTTTTCTTATCATTTTGTAGGCCTGCTGCATGGCTGGTCAGCAGGATGGGAACCTACAGTTCAGTTCTGAACTGCAAGTTTACAACATCCATTAATATCATCCAACAACAGGCCACAAAACTACAAAATTAACAAGATAGACAATATTATACATATGTGATTCACACACATGTATAAGCACATTTAATTCATATTATTTTTTCATCACGCACATGTCAAAACCAATAGCAACCTACAGTTCTATTCATTTTATCTCTTTTCACATTCAGACACATGTAGAAACATTTATATATTGATCATCTTCACACACATATGACAATTCATAAAAATTAATTCACATTCATACAAAAATAATTATGAGAGCAAAGTTATTCTTTATTCATCATTGTCATCATTGTCAATAAAATTATATTTAAAAATTCCCACTCGTTGTATGGCTTTTGCCCATTCTTCTCTTACAACATCTAATTCATCTCTCATATAGGGAGCATGTACATCGAAACACTTTCCACCTGTACAGAAGTCAGTAGTTTTAAAGACCTGCAAAGAGAATGATATATATATATATAATTAATAATATATAATAAGATTGATATATTTCATATTATCTAATGAGACTATGTATAATATCTGTTGTATCGTATCGATTTCCATTACGGCATGTTTGATTATTAGGTCCATAAATAGCATCACATAGTAGGCACATGCCCGGCCGTTGTCTTATATAGCACACTATAAATTGAAACATACAAAATATTCAAAAATACAAATAAGCACAGTTCACATAAATATTATATACATTGGAGTCAGGAAATTACTTTCACATTCTCCCAAATTAGTGACAGATCCTTTTTCCTGGGGACCTTTCCTCCAACTTTTTTGTATTCTTGTAAAGCCCTACATATGTTAATGTAACCCATTAAATTGCATAATTAAATAGTAATGTAGTAAAATATGTTAATAGATATAAAAACATGAAATATTTCTCACGAGAATAATGGCCTTTTAATTGTATATCCATATAATGTATCCAACTCATTCCCCGTAGGATCTAGATAATGGATAGTGAATATCTTGAGGACAATAACTAGTAACTTCAATGCTTACCACTACAGGTAAGAAAGTAGAAAATTTTTAACTCAAAATCCATAATAAAAATGTAATTTGCTTAAGTCCAAATTATAAGCAAAGTAAACTTACTCGACATTGAATGGAGCTATTATCATCGTCTTATTATTTTTATCAAAATATTGAAAAGCATCACAACAGTATGAAGTAACTGAATATGGGTCTACATCTACAAGACTAATCAAAGATGGAACCAAAAATCCCACATGGGAAAACCCAAAATCTGTACATATCTTGTGTAAGTGGTTGCAAAACATGTATTATGTATGCATTAATATATAAGAAACCAGATCACCATATATAAAACAAGGTATATGGATGTATAAATAAGATCTCTCCATATAGACATCTCTATCATAGATGTGTTCAACCATTCATAACTAAACAACTCCAAAATATATTGTATAAATATCTTGTTTTCGTACGATTGACCTGCATTAATACCTATGCATTAATACATATGTATGCATTAATACATATGCTAAATTTGTATAAATAGATTGTTATCGTATGATTTACCTGCAACATCCTCCGGAATAGTAACATTTATAGGGCAATTTGGATCATGTTCGCTGATCCATACTGCCACACCCCAACAATTACGACCTATCGAGGCATGTAGGTCCCTTGGAAGCCAACTTGGTAGTCAAGGAGGTGGAGGCCGAGATGTAGCGGGTCTTGTCTTTTTGACCTATATATATAATTTCAGATCAATTGACTCATATATACACACTAACAAATTAAAGTAATGGAAATTTATCATTCAATATCAGTATAGAGGACATCTGCTTCGGGACACAGTATCACTCCACCTACTACCTCACTAAGTGTTTCAACATTTGTATGTGCATGAGGCAGTGCAAGATCCGTCCAGTCAGGGAGTACAAGTATCGGGCTCACACATACCACATCATCTGGTACTAGATACCCATGAAACATACACCCTTTAAGGGGTGGGTAAGCCGACGCCTCTATAACGATATATTCTTGACTTTTTCGTCGGCATGGCTTCAACCCCTATGAATTTACGTAAAGAATGTTATATGCATATATACAGAAACATATCATCTTGAACAAACTAGCTATTATGTCATAAAAATACAGAGGATGTGTTAGGTGGTGGGTCTATAGGATTACTCCCAACCTCTACAGTACGAGCAGTAGGAGAAGAGCGGCCCGCCACAGGTACTGTATGAATGGTAGTTTGAGACGTCTGCCACTTGTGAATTGCTTAATGGAGACGTCTGCCACAGGTACTCTCCTATCAATCAATGAATCTACCTATACATGGATAAAAGAAACACTAGCTTCTAATTATTAAATTCTTTTTCACAATAACATTCTAAAATAAGAATAGGTTACCTCATCTTGTAGAAGTACCACTTTTGGGACAATTTCGCATTGGGATGACCCAAAGAACGCTTTGATGCCCACACCAGTGCCTATACCCCTAACACGTCCAGGATGCTCTAGCTTATGCAGAGCAACGGTCAGTTCATCCCTTGTGCCCTGAGGGATGAACTTGCCTTCCTTTCTCTGCTTGTGTAGCTCCCACTAATCACCATCAACAAAAATTAGTAAGTAAACATAACAATAATCAATATCGATCGATTGCTCTAAGAGTTGATTTTTACAATTTTTGCAGCCGCCTCAGCAGTTGCAGGCTTCGATATGTCTCCCTTCTTGTTTTTCCTCCCAGCTATCCACATAGTATGGTGAGGCACAGGTGTGAGAGTAGTAGTAGAGGATTCTACAGTCTCCTAAGTAGCAATAGGTTGAGTAGACTCAGCATGTAGTCTTTGGTGAACGCCTGCATATCCTTTTGGACCCATTGTGTGGTCGTGCACATTCAGTGCACGTCTTTCTCGTTGAGCATCGCTAATAGCCTAGTTAGTTAGCACATTGATTTGGTTAGTAACACTAAATGTTAATCTTGAATAGGTGAATACATAAAAATGTATATTAAATAAATTGGGAGTGGCGATTAATATCTTGAATTCATCTATTTTTCTTTGGGTAACAAACGCCTTCCAGTCTTTGGGTTCCAAGTAGTTCCATTACTGTGTGGCTTCCTTTTGCCTAAATTTATTTTTTAAAGAGAATACAAACAAAAATTATTAGTGTAGAGTTAGTGAAATAGTGATCAATGTCTAGAATTAGAAATCAATCAAGAACCTCTTCTCAACATCGCGTATGTAATCTCGGGTGAGATTGGTCCAATAGTTCCTTAGGACCCTCCCACAACGTTGCATCACACATTTATGATGCAACTTTCATCCATATCAAATATGCTATGCAAATTAAATAGAATTGTTATTAACTACTATCCTAAAAATTAGTAATCTACACAAATAGAATTACAAATAAAAATAACTCATGCATAGTTATTTCCATATGTGGTCTTTCTTCCCTTTAGGAACTTTATGCCATGATTCTATGATCGGACTGGAATGGCTGCGAGTAAGAACCCCAAGATATGAAATAAATGAGTTGTGATTCACTCCATATGGATTTGCTGCATGATCGAAATCCACAGCCAATTTGGGTCCATTGACCCTTTGCTGTATTAATTTATTCATCATTTTGATGCCCCTCACTTTCTTAATTTTCTTTTGATGCTCATCAAGTGCTATAATTTCTTCAGGGGGTACATCACCAACCTAAAATTTGATAAAAAACACACTTACATGATATAATTATAAATGAACATATAGATAGAAACTTCATGGATATATTCTTAAAACTTACATTGTCAGACGGCGCAAACACATCCTCACCCTCACGGTGATCATCAACACGATCATCATGGGAATGCTCAGCCATCTGAAAGTTCACATTCAAATTATAAATTTCACATTGTAAAGTAACACTAATTGTAAAGTTCACATTGTAAAGTACACATTCACATTGTAAAGTAATTCACATTGTAAATTTCACATTTACATTGTAAAGTTCACATTCACATTGTAAAGTAATTCACATTGTAAAGTTCACATTCACATTGTAAAGTTCATATTCACATTGTAACGTCCACATTCACATTATAAAGTTCACATTGTAAAGTTCACATTCAAAAATATAAAACATATAAAAATATAAACATTCATGCCTCTAATTTTGTGATCTTTTATCAATTAACAATCCTTCATTATGATCCCCACGAACATACAAGTCATTGTGATCCCCAGCTTCAATGTTTGGTGGTGTTGGCAACCCAACTGAGAATGGACTGGAGTCATCATACTTATCATAGTACTCTTCTTCATCTATAGGATCTTCAATGAACTGTCTTTTACCATGAAGAACAACCGACCACTTATCATTTGTAGGATCATCGATATAAAATACTTGTTTCGCCTGTGATGGCAATATGAATGGTTCACCCTTCTCGCCAATCTTTTCAAAGTTCACTAACGTGAAACTCAATTCATCCACTATAACTCCTTTGTTGTTTTCAAACCAATTACATTTAAAGAGCGGAATTCTAAAATCGACATAGTCAAACTCCCATATGTCTTCAATGACATCGTAACATGACATTTCAGCTTCACGTGGACTCTTATCCTTCACACTTTCAAAAAACAATGAAGATGCTTGAAGGGTGACCCCACTGTTTTGGACGAAACTCTTACCATCTTGATGCTTTGTGTAATATGAGAATCCATTTATGTCAAACCCTTCATAAGACATAACATTCAATTTTGGTTTAAAGGCGATGCATTTGATGGCTTCAGTAAGTTTATCTGGTGTTTGAGATAGTTGATGTAAGACTTTATCCTCATACCACTTAATAAATGTCTTGTTATGCTCTCTACAAGCCACATTGAATTGGATCGAGGATATTATCTCTTGATGAAATTGGTATGTTCCTCGATATAAACACTCACTTCGTCGATGTTGTGTAAAATATTCAAGTGACCTTGCTCCAACTGCTCACGATTGATTACTTTCACCCGTGATCCCAAAATTCCTTTGCCAAAATGCTCCTCAATATTCTTGTCATTCATAGGAGTGTCATTACCACTTAGAAAGTAATTTCAAAAATCCATAAACTCTCTCGCCACATAACCCTTAATAATACTCCCTTTAGGCCGATAATGGTTTCCAACATCACCTTTAAAAATGCTCAAGTATCGTTCAAAGGGATAAATCCAATGCAAGAAAACTAGTCCCAACATTTTCACTTCCCTAGTCAAGTGGACAACAAGATGTACCATGATATCAAAGAACGAAGGAGGGAAATACATCTCAGGCTGACATAGGGTAACAACCACTTCTCTTTGTAATTTATCGAGAGTATCAGGGTCAATAACTTTACTGCACACACTGTTGAAAAAAAAACAAAGTTTGCTGATCGCAATCCGTACATGCTTCGACAATATAGATTGAATTACCACAGGCAATATTTGTTGCATTAGAGTGTGACAATCATGAGATTTAAGACCTATCAACTTCATATCTTTCATTGATACCAATGTATGGATATTGGATGAGTAACCCTATGGCACCTTAACATTTACCAAGCATTCACAAAAAGCTTTCTTCTCCTTTCTAGATAACGTGTAACAAGTGGGACGTAAGTATGTTCTCTGATCGCTACTAACTACTTCTATTAATTTTGTCCTTATTCCCATTTCATGTAGGTCCATTTTTTATTTTATCCCATCTTTAGTCTTACCTAGTATATTCAATAGAGTACCGATGATACTATCACATACATTTTTTTCAACGTGCATGACATCGATACAATGCCTGACTATCAAAGAACTCCAATAAGGAAGATCCCAAAATATTGACTTCTTATTGAATAAAGACTTGTCACTCCGTGTGGCCATCATACATTGTGATCTCTTACCAAATTCATTGGTGATGTCTTTTACTCTTTCATAAACATCCTCCCATCATATAGGTTTAGGTGCACTCTGTTCCTCATTCTATCCATTGAATGCTTTGCGCAAACTACGATACAGATGAAATTTTGGAAGAAAACTTCGATGACCAAGATATAAAGTCTTGCAGCCGTGTTTTAGTCGTACTGAATCAGTGTTCTCTTCACATATAGGACACACTTTAGATCCTTTGACACTATATCTAGACAAATTCCCATACGCTGGAAAGTCATTGACAGTGCAAAACAACATAGTGTGTAAATGAAATGTCTCTCTTTGTGAAGCATCATAGGTCATCACACCTTCACCTCAGAGCTTCTTCAACTCATCAATCGTAGGTTCAAGATAAACGTCGATATCATTTCTAGGTTATTTAGGGCCCGATATCAAAGACAACAGCATAACGTACTTATTTTTCATACACAACCAGGGAGGAAGATTGTATATAACAAGCATAACTGGCCAAGTGCTATGTTGGCTGCTCAATGTCCCGTACGGATTCATCCCATCTATACAAAGCCCAAGTCTTAGATTCCTATCTTCTTCTCTAAATTCAGGGTACAATAAATCAATCTTCTTCCACTATGGGGAATCAAACGCATGTCGTAGGATCCCATCATTATTTTTCTTAACATTTGCATGCCACCTCAAATTCTTCACATCTATAGGATTGGAAAACAAGCGTTGAAACTGTGGTATTGTAGGTAGATACCACATCACCTTGGCAGGAGAACCAGTTTTGAACTCCCCCAAAGTCATCAATTTATACCTTGACGCGCCACATTTCGGACAATCTTTCAAATCCACATAGTCCTTTTGAAACAATACACAATCATTCTGGCATGCATGTATCTTCTTGGCCTCCATTCCCATTGGTCACAACAATTTCTTTAACTGGTATGTTGAGATCGGTAGCTCGTTTCCTTTAGGAAGAATTTCTTTCAACAAAGACAATAATGACATGAAGCTTTTGTCGCTCCATCAATTGTTAGCTTTCAGTTTATACAATCTCAACACAATGCTAAGCTTCATAAACTTACAACCTGTGTATAATGGTATCTCAACATCATGCACAATGTTTCTAAACATGGGAGGTGGATCGGTGTGCTCTAGCCCACAACTATCCAGCATCGCATCAACGATGTCTACTGGAACTGCTTCGTTCACATCTATGATATCGAAGGCAATTTCTTCTTCCACACAAGAACTGCTATCGACATCCACTGATTTTAGGTTTGAAATCTCTCCATGCTAGTGCCATTCTATATAGCCTTGTACAATCCTGTTGCACATGACATGACTTTTGATTTCATCACCAGTGTTGACTTTCAAGTTGTTACCGCAATGCCTACATGGACAGTAGAACCTATCTCCAAGTTGTTTCTTATGTTCCTCGACAAATCTAATAAACTGGTCAAGACCATAAATAAACTCGAGGGTGCAGCGATTTGGAATGGACATCCAGGATCTATCAATTCTATAATCAAAGAGAAAACAAGTATATATTAGAACAAGATTAGGATCTAGGGTTAAAAGATTAGGGTTTATGGTTAAAATTTAGGGTTTAAGGTCTTATATATAATTAATGGTTAAAACTATTGGTATGTATGCCTTGAGAGCCAATCATGGGATGATTGGTGGGATACATTAAGATTCATTTGATAAATATCAAGGGCAAGCTTCCAATTCTTTCTGGTTCAGTCATATGAGATAATGATAGAACAGATTGAATGTCTAGAGAATGATAGTACTCAATGACGTATGCTTTCAGGTTAAGGACCTAAACGATGAGATCATATAGATTTAACAATTTGTACATTTTTATTATATCCCTAGTCGGATGTCATTGTGGAAGGTAGATAGACAACAATGACACACTAGACTAGATCGTGGTGTTGGTTGATGACATAATCTCATTAGTCATGATATGGAGATATCAAACCAAACACATAGGTACTTGTTAGAGAACAAGTGTACCAGACAGACCCACTGTGAGTTTGACACATGTAACCATGATATGGTAGTCACAGTTAGTTCTCACAGTGATGGTGGTGAGTGTTATTCTTTGACCAGAAATCACTACACTCAACACATGTCATTGGGAACACTTTGACATCATCAAACGTAGTCCTGAAACATGGATTGTTATAAAGGTGATGATTGGGTGGCGTTGACACATGGGGCTTTTGAGGGGTGAGCGATAGATATGGGATTTGTCCCTCCTGAGGGAGTTTGATATCCATGGCCACTTGATGAGTAGGATTGAGATAGGCGTGCATGCATGTGTGAATTAGTATGTGATATTGATGTCATACATATCTCCTCCAATCTACTCTGAGATCAAGAAAGTGAATGAATGTTGAAAGGATGATTGTTCCATGCCTTGAGTTCATTCGGGATATCAGTGAAAAAGGAATTATACATTCACTGTAGATTGTAGGATTGAAAGTTGTTCTCCAACTTTCTATTTCACTTGGGTAGCACTGATGTGCGACTAGGCACCACTCTTTGCTTGTGAAGTCATAAGTGTTATGGACTTTCACTGCCAACGTGAAATGGACCTGTAGGGTCACAAACATAGGATTTAACCTGGAAGAGGAGTCTATCAACAAACGATGTTTTGATTGATCACTAAAGGAGTTTAGTAGTTCAATTAAACACTCAATCAATTGATAGCTCAGTATCATAGTATTCAAGGTGTTGGAGTGATTGATTGGAGTATTAGATTGATTGAAACTGTGATTGACTGATTTTGCACTGTCTGTTGCCCCAACCGATCGGCTCCTGAGATGAACTGATCGGCTCAACTAGTGAGATGATCGGTTCATGTGCAATGAAACTATCAACTCAATTGTTGAACTGGTCGGTTCATGTGACCAACCGAGATCGTTTGGAAAGTCAAAAGACTATTTTGCAAATACTATTTGTTTCACTTGTACAAAATTCAATTTGGACAAGGATTAATATTTTATTAATTGGAAACAAATATGAAAGTCAATTTGAGTTGCATCTGGACCACAAATTGATCGACTCAGAGCTCCAACCGATCAGCTCAGAGCCACAGACGATCGGCTCGGGTCCCAAACGATCTGCTCAGGGCCTGAAATGATCATTTCAGGGTGTGAAACAATCAGTTCAGCTGGTGCAAGTTGGTTGTTTTGTGGAAAATCTCAAAGCCTTCTACTCCTGTTTAATCCCGCATTACCTGGGGTAGAGAACCCTATCCCATGACCCTCCTATATATATGAGGTATTGGGGGCTTCTCAGATGAACAACTCAGAACACAAGTTGCTCTACAAAGTTGTCATTTTCTCTGGTTTTGGTAATCGAGAGAGAGATCGAGCAAGTGCTACCCGATAAGGGAGGCACAATAAGGGAAAGACAACTACAGAATAGCAACTGGTTGTACGAGAGCATGTTGGTGACTAGTACACTGACATGAGGGTATGAATCCTTCTGGTTCCTTGTGGGACAAGGAGATTGGAGTTTCGGGTGGTCTGTATGGACTACTTCAGAGGCGGGAGACTTCTGCCGCTCAAAGGACAACTGTCAATCTCGACAGTCCCGGTGAGACCAGGAGCTGCACAGACACCATCTAAGACTGGAGGTGAAGACCGCACAAGCCTCTAGGTAACGTCACTGAGCAAGCCTCAAGACAAGGTATGCCTCTACAAACCATCCTTCCTATTGTATAGATGTTGACGTGATTCCCTTATTCTGGGTTTGGGAGGAGAATTTTTTTTGTTTCTGTTGCCTTCTCTATCTCCCCTAAAAGCCAATAGTGGTATCAGAGACACATCAACTGCTCTATACTTTAGGATTATCGATGTGATCGATTTTGGTGTGTTGCCTTTATTTATTGCATACGATACGAATAAAAATTGACTTTATGCATGTCCAATCCTAAATCCACAAATCCCAATATACATATACGATATGTAATATGAATGCACTTGATATGCGTCACCCTTAAATGAGTTTTGTGGTGGATGTACAGTGTGGTTATGGCCAATAAACCCTATGTATGTGTTCTTGGTTGAATGTGGTTTCTTGCATCTTAGTCTGTGCACCGATTCCCTATCTCCTATTCCTGATGTAACTTGAGATAACTCGAGATTTCTTTCCTAGCTACCTTTTCTCCCCCAGAATGTAACTCAGGGTTCCCTTTTCAAAATGTAAAATAGGATAGATCTTTTATTTCCTTTTATGTCAAAGAACAGCGGACAATCTAACGACGAATGAGACAATCGGTTCAAGGCGTGAACCGATCGGTTTACAATCCAGACGACTGGTTCATAAAGCGAGATGATCGAGTGGAGGCCTTGAAGAGATGCATGACGACCAGGCGAACCGATTGGCTGGTGGAACCCAGACGACTAGGCAGGACGAGCAGGTCATTCGTGAGATAAGTTGATCAAACCCATAATGGCAAAGGACATAGTTCATCTTGTACAGGTTGCATGTGATGTAGACCTAGATGACAGTGATTACTCTTAGCTCGAGGAATCACATTAGGATGGCCATAATCATTACTTTTATCATTTCACATGTTTTCTGTGGGATATAGCATGTATATGATACATACTATATATTGTCGTGATTGGATATGTATATGTTCCTATAAAAACCAAATCCCTCATTAAATATTAAAGTTTTAGATGCCTTCCAAATGCAACACACGTGAAAATCTTGATCGGCCAAATGTGGGCACGCCCTAGCATGGTGCACCGTCTATCTCGTGGAAGCGTGAAGGATGAATATGTGGGTCTGCCCTAGTGGGGTGCATATTCATCATGTTGGCTTTGGGTCAGATTTGACAAGGTTACCTAGATAGGATCTAGCACCTTGAGGCATGGAGGTGATCATGGAAAAGAGTTGCATATGACATCTTTCAAGAGTTGCATATGATGCAATTGGAAAAAGTTGCCTACCTGGAAGATCTAAGTTGTGGGTGATAGCCCTAGCTGGTCCATGACTCAGAGGATTTTAGGGTCTTGACCCACTAGAAGATTGTATGCTGCAATCTTCCAAATTGATGGTGAGGGCTATCAATTTAAACAAAAATAGTGGGAGCGATAATTAATTAAAGTCCTAATTATATCGTCAACTTTTCAAATCAATCAAATAAGTCAAAATTGAGTTTTGGACTAAATTGCATATGTTTGCTTTTGTAGTACAAATGACAACAAACAACAAACACTTCTCATTGCAATCAGTCCTTGAAAAGCACAAGTTGAATGGGACTAACTTCCATGATTGGTTTAGGACATTGAGAATTGTTCTCACTCAAGAGCGAAAGCTCTATGTCCTAGATACTCCAATTCCAGAGGAACCTGCTCCTACCGCACCAAAGACAGAAAGGGATGCTTATAAGAAGCATTCTGATGATGCCATTGATGCAAAGTGCTTGATGTTGTGCTCCATGAACCATGAGTTGCAGAGACAACATGAGAACATGGGTGTCATTGAGATGATTCAGCATCTCAAAAACATGTATGAAGATCAAGCATGACAATAGAGATATGATGTCTCCAGGGCACTGTTCAAGTGTGTCATAACAGAAGGAGATCTAGTTGGTCCTCACACGCTCAAGATGATTGGGTATGTGGAGAACCTGACGAGACAGGGATTTTCCCTGAGCCAAGAGTTGGCTACTGACATGATACTGCAATTGTTGCCAGAATCCTACAGTCAGTTTGTAGTGAACTACAACATGAACAACTTTGACAAGCCGTTGATAGAGTTGTTGGGCATGTTGAGGACATATGAGACACAGATGAAGAAGGACAAGCCTAAGCATCTGAGACACAGATGAAGAAGGACAAGCCTAAGTCTGTGATGATGATCAGTGACAAGAAAGGCAAGTCCAAGTGTAATAGCAAAGGCAAGGCTATGAAAGGTTCTGATGCTATCCAGCAGCCCAAGTCATCTTCAACTCTCAAGGCCAAGGGAGGTGTGACCAAGAGAGGTAATTGCCACCATTGTCAAAAGTCAGGACATTGGAAAAGGAATTTTCCACTCTATCTGGAAGAACTAAAGAAGAAGGAGGCGACAAACGTCTCCACCTGAAGGTGTCATGAAATAAACTTGTAACATTTTTGAGGTATATAATACCAAGATATAAAATGTAAAGCACTCAATGAATGGGGAAAGTGTTGCCTCCATAGATAAGAGTACTTTAGTTTATTTTCAGCCTTAAAGGCATGTAATAGAGTTATGAACTACTATTTCATATTTTCCAATGGATAGAAACACCTTTATTTTTGCATATTGTATGACAATGATAGCAATTAATAAAGTTGATGTTTCAATTTCAAAGATATGAACTTTATGGAAATGACTTATTTATCTTGTGGTACTTGGTATGCATAAGATAGAATGATACCTAAAAGTTATTGATAACTCAAACAATCAAGTTAGCATAAATCATGAGAAATTCATTTCTAGTTTCCATATGATGAATAAGCTAGACTCTTTTGGTTAGAGAACCAGTGAGAGACATGAATCTCTTAAACATGATTAGTCAATCTTCAGTAATGGTAGTGGGAGAATGATTACCTTATTTGGTATAATACATGTGATGTATTTACATACATATTAGATTTAATGCTAGTACTTCAAACAATGTTTATAGAAACACCAAAATGAATATATTGAAGTGTTCAATAATATCATAGATGAAGTATGAATTTGGTAAAGTGTTAATTCTTGATGAGATCAATGAATGAAATACTTAGACCAAATGTTTGAGAACCTTATGAGTGATTATGATAGTGTATCATAGTGAGCTCGTGATTAAGGCATGGTGATGTCTAAATCAATAAGGAGTCATACTCTAAGGAGTTAGAGGATGGTTATCAAATAACTAAATTCTTCTTAAATAAAGAATACCCCACACTAATAAAGGACATTAAGAATCACAAAGGGTTGTGAGTTATTATATCCTTGAGAGATACACCTCGATTATCGTTGTGATGAGTTGGTCATGTGATGAATCAACTATCTAGATGATATTGTGAATTGGATTTTGAGTTATGGTTCATGACCATTACATCCTAAATGACGTCCATGTAAACCATAAGGTATGACTTGACATATGGATACTAAAACTGCATTCCTATAAGGAATAAAACAAGGATGTGTACGTGACAAAACCTATAAGGTTTATGAATCCATTAATGCAAATGAAGTCTGTAAGTTACAATGGACTAATCAATGTGATTGATTGAGTATAAGCAACTCAGAACTGTGATCTTTACTTTGATAATATAGTCAAAGGGTTTGACTGATATGTCAAGGATAAAGAAGGGATCTATAATTTAGTGGGAGCGTATTTGCATTCCACATGTTGATGTGAAATGAAAATGTTCTCGAATGGAAATCCAAATTGGAAATTATCTTTAAGGAAGATAGAGAAATTTCCTATGTGATAGGAATAGAGATAATTCTCGAAAAACTCTTGACCTAAAAAGAGAAAGCATACTTGGCAATCTATACTGAAGGGTTCAGTGTGCATAGATTCAGTGGGAGAAAACTTGTCCATGTTACATGGAGTTGGTATCCCAAGGCCAAGTGTCCAATTCTTATGAAGAATGGGAACACTAAGGATAGATAAGGATCTATCATGTATGTAATCATCCCATTATCTTGCATGTATGGACATA
This sequence comes from Alisma plantago-aquatica, assembly GCA_963693085.1. NCBI lineage: Eukaryota > Viridiplantae > Streptophyta > Magnoliopsida > Alismatales > Alismataceae > Alisma > Alisma plantago-aquatica. The sequence goes on along the minus strand of OY856410.1, from coordinate 856,084,305 downwards.
GCAAGAATAAAATGCATTCATCTTGTATGTAGGACATGACAATATGATATGCTCATCATGATAACTCGTATGTGGGACATGATGAGTGGATGTCTGGCTAGTTCCAGTAAGGGTTACTGGAATATCATGAGAACTTGATAAGTACTTGAGAAGTACTAGTTCTATGGAAATAAGAAAGGATTCACTGTAAAGAGATACACTGATGCGAACTTCAGAAAAGGACAGAAAATTAATCGCAAAATATATATGTGATATATATAAAAGTGAATGCTTGTCGATAAATGAAAACATTCCAATAAAGCCAATTTAAAAGGAAAAGATGAGTATCTGTGTGTTAGAGAACAGTAGTGGATACTATATGGATCTAGAAGTTCATGAGATGAACTTATAGATATTCCGATATTTGATGACAAGTAAGGAGTACTTGATCATGCAATGGGGCTAAAGGTTAGCAAAGGAACACTAGATCACATATTATGACAACTCCATCTCATATGTGTGACATACAATGAAGAGATGAGAGACATGCAGTTAATACCGACTTTGGCAAGGTGTTGGCATAACTCGCTGTGTTAGAACTAGAGCATAGTAACATGTGGGACATGTTTGAAGATCACTATGAATATGATTCAAGGGTGATTGGCTCACAGTGCAAGTGGGAGTCTGTTAGTATGTATGCCCTGAGAGCCAATCATGGGATGATTGGTGGGTTACAATAAGATTGATTTGATAAATATCAAGGGTAAGCTTCCAATTCTTTTTGGTTCAGTCATATGAGATAACTATAGAACAGATTGAATGTCTATAGAATGATAATACTCAATGACGTATGCTTTCAGGTTAAGGACCTGAATGATGAGATCATACGGATGTTAAGAGTTTGTACATTCTTATTGTGTCCCTAGTTGGATGTCATTGTGGAAGGTAGATAGACAACAATGACATACAAGACTAGATTGTGGTGTTGGTTGATGACAAAATCACATTAGTCATGATATGGAGATATCAAACCAAACACATAGGTACTTGTTAGAGAACAAGTGTACCTGACAGATCCACCGTGAGTTTGACACATAGAACCATGATATGGTAGTCACAGTCAGTTCTCACAGTGATGGTGGTGAGTGTGATTCTTTGACCTGAAATCACTACACTAAACACATGTCGTCGGGTACACTTTGACATCATAAACCGCAGTCCTGAAACATGGGTTGTTATAAAGGTGATGATTGGGTGGCTTTGACACATGGGGCTTTTGAGGGATGAGTGATAGATATGGTATTTGTCCCTACTGATGGAGTTTGATATCCATGTCCACTTGTGAGTAGGATTGAGATAGGCGTGCACACATGTGTGAATCAATATGTGATATTGATGTCATACATATCTCCTCCAATATACTCTGAGATCAAGAAAGTGAATGAACGTTGAAAGGATGACTGTCCCATGCCTTGAGTTCATTCGGGATATCAGTGACAAAGGAATTATACATTCACTGTAACACCATTCACATATTGTAGGATTGAAAGTTGTTCTCCAACTTTCTACTTCACTTAGGTAGCACTGATGTGCGACTAGGCACCACACTTTTCTTGTGAAGTCATAAGTGTTATGGACTTGCACTGCCAATGTGAAATGGTCCTGCAGGGTCACACACATAGGATTTAACTTGGAAGAGGAGTTTATCCACAAACGATCTTTAGATTGATTACTAAAGGAGTTTAGTAGTTTGATTAAACACTCAATCAATTGATAGCTCAGTATCATAGTATTCAAGGTGTTGGACCGATTGATTGGAGTATCAGATTGATTGAAACTGTGATTGACTGATTTTGCACAGTTTGCTGCCCCAACCGATCAGCTCATGAGATGAACCGATCGACTCAAGTTGGTGAACCGATCAGCTCAACTGCTGAGATGATTGACTCATGTGCAATGAGATGATCAGCTCAATTGTTGAACCGGTCGGCTCATGTGACCAACCGAGATCATTTAGAAAGTCAGAAGACTATTTTGCAAATACTATTTGTTTCACTTGTACAAATTCAATTTGGACAAGGATTAATATTTGATTAATCGGAAACAAATATGAAAGACAATTTGAGTTGGATCAGGACCATGAACCGATCAGCTCAGAGCTCTAGCCGATCGGCTCAGAGCCCCATACGATCGACTCAGGTCCCAAGCGATTGGCTCAAGGTCTGAAATAATCATTTCACGGTGTGAAATGATCGGTTCAACTAGCGCAAGTTGGTTGTTTTGTGGAAAATCTTGAACCCTTCTACTTCTATTTAATCCTGCATTGCTCGGTGTAAAGAACCCTATCCCATGACCCTCCTGTATATATATAGGGGTATTGGGGGCTTCTCAGATGAACAACTCAGAACACCAGTTGCTTTGAGGGAGGAACAACAAGGGAAAGACAATTGCAAAAAAGCAACTGGTTGCAGGAGAGTGTGTTGGTGACTAGTACACCGACAGGAGGGTTCGACTCCTTCCGATTCCTTGTGGGACAAGGCGATTGGAGTTTCGAGTGGTCTGTGGTGGACTACTTCATAGGCGGGAGAATTCTACTGCTCGGAGGATAGCTGTCAATCCTAACAGTCCCAGTGAGACTAGGAGCTACACAAACACCGTCTAAGACCGGAGGTGAAGACCGCCCAAGCCACGAGGTAACGTCGCCGAGCAAGCCTCGAGATAAGGTATGCCTCTACAAACCATCCTTCCTATTGTATAGACGTTGACGTGATTCCTTTATTCTAGGTTTGGGAGGAGAATTTTTTTTTGTTTCTGCTACCTTCTCTATCTCCCCTAAAACCCAATAAAAACATCCTAAGTGAGATTAAGTGTTCAAGAACAGTCCCAAAATGGGGACGATCTAAGATTTACTCCTAATGAGTAAATCTTGGACGGGTTTCTAGGCCAACAAATACATGTGTTGTAATTCTTATATATAATAAGTATGTACCACCTATCCCATTCTTGAACACTTAATCTTACTAGTAAGTATATAATGTGTATTAGATTTTCAAGATAATTTTGGCAGCATTTCCCCACTGTTCTCCAAGTACATATGTACTTAGAGAATAAATGGGGAAATGCTGCTGAAATTTTCTTGAAAACCCAATACACATTATACACTTACATCCTAAGTGAGATTAGGTGTTCAAGAATAGTCCCAAACTTGGGACTATCTAAGATTTACTCCTAATGAGTAAATCTTGGACGGTTTTCTAGGAAAACAAAATATAACATCACTCATAAGTAGGTGTGTCTGATCAAATTAATAATAAATAAAGAATTCAATAGTTTCACACATGCAATAATTCATAATGCAATATTATAAACTATAGACAACATGGTTATTCCCCACACTCTAATAGACAGCCTAACCAACACATGGTCTTTCTACCATACAATCGTATATCATTACTATAATCATCAAATGTTAGGATTGGAAAAGTATTTTTCAATCAAACTTGTTGCAAACTAGAAAAACTTATGATGACTGAAAACATTAAGATCAAGATGGTGGAGTTAAAAAGAAAGATTACAAACTTGCTAATAAATTTAAAAACACACACATTCAAATTAACTAAGAATGTCATGCATACCTAGCTGAGCATTCATATCATCAAAGACAAGAGGGATTGTATAAATTTATAGCGGTTTAGAGAAAATGAGTGTGAATCTTGTTAAACATACCATGATTTCTAACTAGGACACAAATTGCCTTTAACATTTTACAAATATATGCAAGCACAAGATTTGTTCATATCCTAGGTTGATTTACAATAGCAACATCTAAATAAGTAAACTCAAAGCATTAGATAAATAAATATAATAAGTAGAAAAAAATACAAAGCAATAGATAAAAAAGTACAGCTCATTTGATAAATAAATATAAATCCGTAGATGATTAAATAATTTTAAGAAGTAGATGAACAAATACAAAGCCCTAAATTTAAATAATGTGATGAATACAAAATCATTAGATGAACGAATGAGTAGATAAGTAAATACAAATTAGTAGATAAGTAAATTAAAATCAGTAGATAAGTAAATTCAAATCAATAGATCAGTAAATACAAATCAGTAGAAGTAAATATGAAGGGCAAGGAGCAGACAGAGGGTAGGGAGCAGAGGGGGCTGACCTTAGGTAGCAGAGGGTAGGGAGCAGACGGAGGAGGACGAACAGGGAGCAGGCAGAGGGGCGAGTAGAGAGTCGGTGTGCACAAAGGGCGCCAGCGAGCAGATAGCCGGTGAGCACAGAGGGGCACCAACGAGCACTGAGGGCGAGAAGAGAGGGAGAGGGCGGCAACTGGCCGGTGAGTAGAGAGGGAGAGGGCGGCGGCGGCGATGACCACAGAGCATGCAACAGTAGGGAGCGGCACGACGATGTGAGCACGAAGAAGTAGGGAGAGCAGCGGCGGCGCACAAAATCGATCACTAGACCTATTCTCGCAGGAATGAAATAGAGATAGGGGAAGAGTCAGCTTCACACGGGTGCTATAAAGTTAATCATCAACGTTGTTTATTAAAAACAACCAACACTAATAACAATAGTCGTCGATTACCATATAAAAAATGATGCCACAAGGGAGTAAAAATTTTCACACAGACAACGTGGGAACACCCATTGGCATCGGTTATTTTAAGCCAACTGATGATAAAAATGCAGCTAATTTTTGTGTCGCGAAAAACCTTTAGTCATCGGTTTTTAAGTTAATAAACGACGCCGTATGTTAAATTTTGAAGGTAATATTTTTCACTGGAAAATTTGGAATTGGCGGTCGATTTTAGGCGTCGGTTGTTTATTAATGAATCGACGCTAAATTAAAAATGATACCCCTGTCTGGGTGCTCTTCACTTATAGATGTCGGTTTTTATATTTAGCCAACGTTGTACACCTTAGGCGTCAGTTTCTTGTATACAACTGACGCCTGTAAATGTGATGTTATAAGCCATTTCTATAGTAGTGACACTTTGTGACACCACATACTTGATTAATTTGTTACTCTACTCAAAGATATAAATTTGTCTATCAAACTTCATAATCTGGTTCTCAAACTTTTTCTAAATATTCCTCACATTTTGTGAAGCTATGGTCCAAAATTCATCTCATTTGGACATTCCTTCTATTTACTACAATTTCTTGAAGATAATGTATTGAAAATCCATTTATTTTCCTTTTATTTGGGCCTTTTCCAAGTCAGCAATCTGCGAGCTGCTTGAAAGAGAAACCCTGACCCTCAAATTGGGCTCCCACAGATCATGGAGCTGATTGAGCGGTCAGGGCATCATCTCCTACCCCTCACTGATTGTGGGGAGGCAACAAGGCTACCTTAATAGTCGATCTCCCGCTCATGACCAAATTTTAAAAATCTGAGTTCATAGAAATCTTGATCTCACAATTTGGAACTCACCCATACCCCATTTAACCACCGTTAAGGATTGGTTTCGCCTTAAAAATGATTCATGTGTATGGCCTTCTCACTCTGATGGCCATAGCAGCAACCAAGGTTCAGTTTTCCCTAAATCTACCCCTAGACCCTATAAAAGGACACATGACGATCATAGCAATGATATCTTGCCCAAAGCTCGAGTCTCGCATGCTATCTTGGCCTCAAAATGCCCCCTGACTTCCTCCCTAATCTCCTGCTGCTCCAGTGCCACTGTCGTCGCTTTTTGGGCATCTCGACCTCCTTACTTCTTGCTGCAATGAGCTACCATGTTTCAGCTCTGGAGGGCGTGATGAGGTATGGCGTCACCTTTGCTTCCCTCGTTGGTCGCTCCTTATCCTATTCCCTCCCCTCACTGGTGAGGCCCTCGCGGGCTGAGTGAAGTAGAACAGACTGTGAACCGCTGGTCCAGAAGAGAAAGCGACCTAATCTAGTGAACCACTGTTGAACCAGCTAAATCAAAGGATTCAACTGTCAACCCAGTCTAAACCGAACCCTCAACCTGCAAGCCACGCACCTACATGACACAATCTTGTCCATTCAATCATTTAAGATGGCATTTATCTAATATAAGGTATTTTTTCTCACTCTCACATGAATAATAAATTAAAATCCCTGATCTTGATTAAATCATAATAAATGCATCCTAGCTCCAAAAATTATGAACAAATAGTCTATTTTAATCAGAAAAATCCAATGGATTGTTTAAAATACTTATGGAGCCTAATTACTTATGCAGTTCACTACTATTCCTAAATTTGATCTCTTTCTTATATGATTTTTCAAATGATCCAATAATGATGTTTAATCTTTGAGAAACCCTAACTCTATCTCTAATGATCATCTTGAAACCAAACGTGATTAAATATGAGTTTATATCTGATCTTGTACCCTAGAATGTGAATCATGCAGCTTGAAATAAGGATTAAACTTAATATTATTATGATGGGTCTAAATATTATGAAACCCATGATCTTTTGACCCATCAATCTAATCTTGATTTCCAATGATGCTAACTATCATGATGATGATCTAGAAATTTGATGATCAATTGGACCACGATCATAAAATTAGGATCAACACATATGATCCTAGAAAACCTAGGTAGGTCATCTACACTAGAAAATATGATTAACACTTGAATAAAGTTGGACATTTGGAAATATTGTTGATTATAAGTGTAACAACCTATATTTTTGTAAAGACATAATATGATAATAACATTTAAATTATATTATAATTACAACATTAATATCATTACAATATTCGTTTGCAAAAAAAAAACATCATATAGGAGACATAAAACAAGTTTACAAGAGAAAGTTGGTCTTATGAGCATACAATATTTAGATATTAACATAAATACTTTGATTTGAAAGAAAGGAACACATGTCCTTGAGAGAATATCTAATAATGTCAATAACATATATAGAAGTAGAAAATAATTAGATAGGATAAAACAAACAGAATGACATAGAATATGTTATTTTTATGTCCTATATGAAGTTATGGAAATAACTTATATGAAATAAATTAATTAAAGAAATTAAGAATATAAAATAACTACTGGGAAAATAAGTAAATGATTAAGAATATGTTTGAACAATATGCAAATAAAAAGACAATAATACTTGGTTAACTAGTTATACATGAGATGATGTATGAGCCGTAAAATTAGGGTCAAAGGAAAACTCCTAAGATGATTACTATTAACTAATGACATGAACAAGTAAAGATAACTAAGGGGATATCCAAAAGGAAAGGCTAAAATGATCCAAAAAGGAATTAAATTTCGAAGAGTAGTAATTTAAGAAAAAAGTGAGTTGAATGTGAAGAAAAAGCTTAAATGGAAATGTATCTAAATAGTAAAAGACCCACATGTAGTAAATATGTCTATTTGAAATTTCGTAACGTTAGATTCTTTCCTCCTGAAGCTAACAAGACTTATTTGCAATTATAAAACTATACATAACTTATCTATATATTGCATTTTAAATAAACCCACGAGAACACCCCCCATCCCCTTACCTTAATAACGAATTGCCATTCCTTTTTGTTAATATTATCTCGTGGCTGCCCACACACACTCTCTCATTATCACCTCCCTTATCTCACGCTCCCTCTCCCATAATCCTTTACTTTATTTTTCTCTCCATCTGATTGGCTGCTTCACTATTAATCTCCCCGACTCTTCGTACCACTCCCACAAAAGGGCCAATTCTTGGACACAACTTTCTATTTCTCCCTCTCGTTTACTCTCTCCTCCCTTATCACCCACGTTTTCACCCGTATAAATTCTCTAATTAATTGCTTTGATAAAACAGCCTTCCACGCGAGAGGTCTACACGGCCACCCATTCTGGCGTCACTTCTCATCGTACATACCTTTCTCTCTCTACATTTTCGATTCAGCCAACCAATCAGCGACTACTGGCCCGCCAACAATAGTGAAATCACAGTATAACCTTCTCTCTCCATGAACAACCTCCCTGCCTCTTTCTTCTTCACCGACCCATCTTTCCCGACGAGTCCCGTTGCCGGACTGCAACGTAGGCAGTTGTCCCATTAACAATGCGGCGCCCACAGTAGATCAAATCCTTCAGAAAAAGTTGCGTTGGAATCGTAAGAGGACAGGATGCATGTACACCTATATCTACCACCCATGCTGACGTCTCAACATCGGCCATCTTTACAGCCCATGCCATCAGAGATGTCGGAAACCATGCCGGCGAGCAACTGTGGCCATGTCTGACCTCAGCCGGCTCCCAAATTTAACGACCTAAGTCCCCACTGACATTGCAGGTCCTGAAAGCTCATAGGTAGGTAGGATGTTGCTCAAACATGACCTCTGGTTTGCATCTATGGTAAAGATGAACAGTATGAACGTGAAGCTATTTTTTTCCGCCCACCCTAGCCACCCTAGGACATCTCTGGTTGCGAAAATTGGTGGGACGATTCACGGACTCAAGGAGCACCTACGACACCTCTCTGCTGGACCAATGAGAGTCCGAATAAAATTATATTGATGTCCCAAAACACACCGAAGTTCAATTAGAAAAAGTAGTGAAAAGTGACTGCCATCCCTCCAAAGCCTCATCCTGATCCGTCCCATAACCTGGAACCTTCCCAAAATCGTCCCTCCTTCACCTATATAAACACCAACCAAGCTAGTGACGAGCCACCTCACCTCGAAACTCACCCACATCCCCTCCACCTCCTCTACCTTTGGCTCCTCCTCCATCTTCTTCATCTCCTTCTTCCATGTTGGTTCTCCCATCCCAACCCATCCAATTTCGACCATGAGGGAATTGTGGTACTCCCCTTGACCATTAGAACAAAATTGTACATCCACTATAATATCCTACACATGATCTCACATCCTTGGTACATAATTTGCCATATGGATTATCTTTTGATGAATCGTCTTAATACATAGATCAATGTATGGAGTACCATTTGCTGAGTCATCATCTTGGTACATAATTTGTCATATGGAGTATCTTTTGATGAGTCATCTTAATACATAGATCAATGTATGAAGTACCATTTGCTGAGTCATCATCTTTCTTCATAAATTGTTGTATGGAGTATCCTGTTCTGAGTCATTTTGATACATACATCGTTGAAGGGTTATCTTTTGACGAGTCATAAGAATCACCCATACATTGTTGTACCAAACCATAATCATTTTGATAAGTCATCAACTTCACTCCTCATTTATGAGCATTCCTCAAAATGATTACTATTTAAAATCTATTAATGTCACAAATGTAAGATGAAAATATAATCAAAATTTTGACTAGTTCATATGTTAGATCTTTTATATTTACATTCACTCTTTTCCTTTATATTGGACCTTACTTTCATAAAAATGATATATGATTAAGTATCTTGTACTTATAATGTAACATTAAGGTCTTTAATGTTCATATTGAAATTAATTGCATGTCTCTAAAAGTAAATTCTCAATTGGAATTCACTTTCTTTATAAGTCAACCTCAACAAGAATTATTCTATTATAACAAGTGGTTTCGTCCTATTGGACTCTGGATTAATATGATCTCATGAGAATCAATATTACTTATAGTATCTATTGTTACAATTAAATGATGACTTGTGAAAAAGTGAGACTAAAGACATGTTCTACTTCTTCCTTTTATCTTCATCAAGTCTTATCCTATTATTGCAATGCTTCAACATTAATAAATTGATCAGATTTGATGAAATGGTGAAATGGTTAAAATGATGAGATTGTAATCATGAATAATGATGCTCAATGAAATTCATCCTTGGGTTTAATAAAATTATAATAATTATTGTTGATATTCCACCAATGAAGAGTTGGTTTTACAGTCCTAGATCCAGTGAGGACTGAAAGATCGAGATTGGTATGTTATGTTACATGTTATATTATGTTTGGATCAAGATCATATCCTTGGGATGGTGAAGGGAGGAGGGATAGCCTTTCCCTTGCTACTACCCCACATTGAGGGCAATCGAAGTGTTGCTGGTCTGTGAGATAAATCCTCAAAGGTTGTATATAACGACCACTGAGGTGACAACACCTGCACTAGGCCGCCAAACCACAGAGAGATATGGTTGTAGATCGACCCCACCTCAAGGGAAGACTGAGGGTTGTAGGACTACCCTTCAAGTAGGCATCAAATTTGGGGCCTACAAACCACATCAACTATGTGCGGTGGGACAGAGGAAGCTGTGAGGATAGAATTGGCACATGTGAGACCGATGTCTTTGTGATAGGGCAGTGTGCAAAGTGATATTGTTGATTTGTTACTTATGGTCTATGTGACCTTAGCTGTGGTAGCAGGCCACAAGTTGGATCTAGGGTTTGTTAACAATCCCTTTGGACTGAGTGGGGAATGATACAATAAAATAATTGATATATTATTTTCTCTTATTATGTGTTCTACTTCAATATTACATGCTCCAACTTTATACCATATTCTCAACTTTTATGTTTTTTCAATGTATAAACTTTTATCTCATGTTCTCAATTGTTTCAGTATATGATCTGCTTAAATTTTATGCCTCTCCATACTTAGACATTTGTCTAACTCCTGTTGATACAATTCTTGTTCCCCTCCCACCGTAGGTTAAAGAAGATCTCAAGTTTCATCATGTGGCTTTTCTGACTAGATCCTAGCGGGACCAACATCAAGCTAAATGATCAAATGCTTAGTTGATGTTCAAATGTTTAAATGCTAATCAAGTGAATGTAATATTTGAAACATTATTGTAACTCATGTCATGTAATACAAATATTTGAATATGTAATAAAGTTTTATAGTTGCTATATATTGCTTGATGATTCTTCCATAACACCCTTGGATTTTAATCTCCATGATTAGGAGTTAATTATGGATGTAAAAATCCGGGACGTTATAATAAGTGTATGACCTAATCCTAAGGTTAACATAGGAAAGTGTAACCCTAATCTCAAATATTGAAACATGATTTTCAAATATCATGATATTGACACTTGATACATATATTGTTGATTTAGGATCTAACTCAAAGGGTTGATCTATTATTTGTTGAGATTTTGTACTATAAATCTTCGATGAAAGTGTCACAGAACCGTTCTTACCCCAATCCCGATCTCACTGCCTAAACAGTGGTAACGGGATTGAAGCGCCCGTCCCTGAGTGGCTCGATAGGATCTGACACACTGGCATATACAATAAGAAATAAATAACTCAAAACTGGATAATTGAAAAACAAACTAACCCAATATGGAGATATATCTGATTTATCCTTGTCATCTGAGTGTATGAGTGCGAAAGCGATCTTATTTTAATATTCCATTTGTAATGCCTAAAATCAAGAAAATCAAGACACAATCATGCAATTGTACGGTACGCTATCAAAATCAAGTAAAACGATTTATAACAAAATAGTATGCTTGGCAGGACTTATATTCAAAAAAATAACAAGCAATTTGCAAAACCAACATTTATTCGACAAGTTTTTCAAGAAAATCAACTTTTATTACGAATTCCCATTATGTTGTAATTCAAGAAGCATGCTTATATATTTTGTATGACTCTATTACCCCAACGCAATGGGGAAGGTCACTAGGCCCCTTTTCACCATAGGAACATAGGAAGCCAATGTACAAGTCCCACTTCCAAATGAGGGGGTTTGTTGTACTCAATATCCACATTATCAACATTATCAATATCATCATCATTATCAATATACGGGCAGTCATAATGGGCATGCAATTTATGTTTTCATGTTTTTCAAAATATAGTATAGAAAAATAGAAGACTAATCATAGGGAACAATAGCTCATCCAAGTAACTAGCCAAGCATACAGTCAAGAGATACATAAAAGTATCTACAATACAATCAAGGAGGAGTTATATAAATAGTGTACCTTTCACCGAGATTTCGAGTATAGATCATGAGTAATAGGTTGATCCTTCGAGTTAGATCCTAAAACACAATATTTGGATCAAGGGTCAAGATCAAGATATTTGGATATCATGTTGTAATATTCGAGATTAGGGTTACACTTTCCTAGGTCAAACTTAGGGTTAGGTCATCCACTTATGATCAATCAATATTTCAATATGTCCAACATTATTTCAAATATCAAGTATTTCCAAGTGTGAATGACTTTCTAAGGTTTCTAGAATCATATATGTTAACTCTAATATTATGATCATTATTCTAGTCATCATCAAGTTCCTAGATCATCATCCTGATACTTAGCATCATTGGAGTTCCAGATCAGGTTGATGGGTCAAATATATCAAGGGTTTGTAAGATTTGAGATCCATGTCAAGATTACTCAGTATCCATTATAATTAAGATTGAATCAAAACAATAGATCTAGATGACTAATGATTCATTCTCAAGAGTAGATGATTCAAAAAGATCAGATCTAGGTTACAACATATCATTAGAGTCCAAAAATAGGGTTTTCAAGGATTAAAAGTCATTATTGAGCCATATGACAAATTAAATGATCAAGAGTGTATGATCTAGGGTTATCAGTGAGCATCATTTAGAATCAGGCTTCAAAACTATTTTTAATGGATTCATTGGATTCCTCTGATCAAGATTGACTACTTATTTGTAATTTTTGGAGTTTATATGCATTTTCTATGATTAAAACAAGATCTTGACATTTATATGAATTTTTTAATAGAGGGGAGATATTTACCTTATTTGTGAAAATCGAGGGTTGTTGGATCAAGATTCGGTGGCTCAGATCGTGCCACAAGGCTCGCTGGTCCAGGATCCAGTTCAATCCTTGATTGGCTGGTTCATCCTTCTATTTAGCCGGTTCATTTTTGTGGTCTACCGGGTCCCTGGTCCCTCTGGAACCGAGCGGTTTGGGGACATCTCCTCCTCATTCAGGCCTCGCGTGAGCCAAAAAGGCAGGATGAGGAGCTCGCCGGAGGGGGGAGGGTCTGAGAGAAGCAGAGGGCAGGGGAGGCGACCGAGGTGCCGACCGAGCTTGTCTCGGCCCCGCGAATTGGATGGGGCCAGAAAAAGGAAGAGGACGCGAGGAGCACGGACGCCCGATCTGGGCTGTGCGGCGGCGCCGCTGAGGCACAGTGACCGGAGAAGAAGGGAGCGAGCGAGAGAGAGAGAGAGAGCACGGCGAGGGAAAAGAAGGTGCCGCTCGTGTTCGTAGGGACGGGCCGAAGTCAATGGCAGGGTTTATATAGTGTTTTACTACTAGGGTTAGGGCTACCAGAGGGGGCGGCGCACCCCAAGGGTTGGCTTGCTTTCTTGACCCCTAAGCAACGATTCCACCCTACCAAGATGCACGGAAGCTTTGAGAAAGAGGTGCAGACTCACTTGGTCGAGCTATTGGGGCGACACCCACTGATTTGGTTGATCGGGGTCGGGGCCATGGTGGCTCGTCCACCGTGGTCCTTGCCATATCAGGCGTAAGGTAGGGGATGACCCCATCGCCGTTGGATTAAGATCCAAGGCTTATGGGTCAACCCTCCTTGCCCAGCGGCACCCCAAGCCAGGAAATGGGTCGGGCCCAACAAGGAAAAGAGAGGGAAAAAGGAAGGGAAAAGGGCTAAAAAAGCTAAGAAAATGTTGGAATCTTAGAAAAATCATAACTAATTGTAGGAAGGTCCAAATGGTCTCAAATTTGGACCATAGCTTCACAAAAACGTGGAGAACCTTTAGAAAAAGTTTGAGTACAAGAAGATGAATTTTGATGGGTCAATTTATTTATTTTTACAAAGTGATGAATAAATCAAATATAAGGTGTTATAATGTGCATAAAGTTCACATTGTTCACTATATCTTGGATTTCAGTTTCAACTTTGCTTATGTAGATAAGAAAAATAATTTAGGACCATTAATGGATATAATGAGGTCAAAATAGTAATTATTTCATTATAATTCTAAAATCCACTTTGTCATAGAAAGATACGCTATTATAACTCATCTTTGGTTGTATTGAAGATACCTTTTATGTATCTCTTGATTGTATACTTGGCTATATACTTGGTTGAACTATTGTTCCCTATTGATTAGTCTTCCATTTTCCCTATATTATATTTTGAGACAAACTTGAAAACATAATGATATTGCCCATTACGACTGCTCGTATATTGATCTTGATAATATTGATATTGAGTACAAGTGACCTCCTCATTTGGACAGTGGAATTTGTACCTATCGAATGATATTGAATCTTGTACATGTCGATCAACCTCCTACCTCATATGGAGAGGAGCATAGTGACCTCTCCCATATTGTTGGGGCAATGAAATCATACAAAATATATAATCATGCTTCTCGAAACATCATAATGAAAACTCGTAATAAAATTTGAATTGTTCAAAATAAACGTCTTTTCTAATGAATATTGGATTTGGAAAAATTGCTTGTTATACTTTTCAAATATAAGTCATGTCAAGTATACTCTTTTGCTATAAATCGTTTTACTTTTTTTTGATAGTGTACCGTGCAATTGCTTGATTGTGTCTCGATTTTCTTAATTTTAGGAAAAATAAAAGAAACATTGACTAGATCGCTTCCACACTCGATGTACTCTGATGTCAAGGATAAAACTGCAAAATCTCATAATTGGGTTAGTTTGTTCTTTAAATCCCATGTTTATGAGTTATTATTTCTTATTGTATATGCTAGTGTGTGATATCCTATTAGGCCACTCAGGGATGGGCACTTCAATCATTTTACTACTATCTAGGAATTGAGATTGGGATTGGGGTAAGAACGGTTCCGTGCTAGTTCAATTAGCCTAAGAGAAGAAATTAGGATCTTCTCTAAGAGAGAGTTTTGGGGGTTCATGCACCTTGAGTATTAAGTATTTGTTTTAATCGCCTTAAAAGTTATTATGATGACTAGGATGAATTAGATGCATAGTTTTGTATTTAAACTTTAATCCTAATTACATGAATGGTTTACTATAGTTATTATTGATTATGATGCTTCAAGGTTATTTGAAGAATTCATGTCATGCTCATGTGAAATAAGTTCAAGTTAATTATTTCAAGTTAATGATGAATCATGTTATGGGTTGTATTCTTTTATCCTAATCACGTTAATGTTGAACCCTCGGTCCTTATGAGTTCAAATGGAACATAGTGACACATATGTGAAAATTAAGAGTTCAAACGGAACATAGTGGCACTTATGTGTAAATTATGAGCTCAACTGGAGCATTAATAATGGCAATTAGGTGCAAATTATGAGCTCAAGTGAAACATCAGTTGAGACTATGAGCCTTATCAGCATAGTTAGTGCATAAGAGTAGAGGACATTATAATCAACTACTAAGAGCATATTATGATAATCCAAATTTACTATTCAGTTAATTTCATGCTTTCCTTTATTGCTAAGTTATTATTTTGTTATAACAGTACTCAATGTGCTTATTCTAATGTTATTTCCATTTTAAATGAATGGTTGCAGATGCAATGTCCGTAGGAGGAAAGAATAACGGAGCTTAACCAAGGAGCATACATCTAAAGGACAAATTAAGAGTTTATCCCTAGTGGGGCGAAAACAATCCTATGGCATTTATTTAATTTTTTCAATTAGTATGAAGATTACATACTAGCTTAACTTAGTTTAATGTTTATGTTTTATGTTCTGAAACTTGAGAATTGTGATTTGCAATTATTTTCTTAAGTTGGTTGAGTGAAGTTATATTTCTATTCAATGATAATGATTTTTATGACATCTCAATGTGAATTAAGCTTTTGTCCAGTAATGCATATGTTTTACAAAATTAGGGCGTTATAGAATATTTTATCAAATTATACGTGTTATTGGAGACTGTTACCTAAATTTAATATAAAGATGACTTGATGGTAAAGAAAAGTAATTAAACTGATAATTTGAAGATAGAGAATAATGGAAGACTATCCTAAGATTTCAAGTTGTTTAGACTTTTTTAGTGGCCAAATCATTTAAGTATCTTATATAGGCCATATGTGTATATGCATGCCTTAATAGTGTTAGTTGGGAAATCAATATTTTCCCTAATAGGATGAAACTTGGTCAAAGTCTAAATTCAATGATTAGATACCATAAATTGAGTCATTAATTTTTAAATTTTGACACAAAGTTAGTGTATAGTTGGACCCTAGTTGATTGATTAATCAATCATCAATCATATTCATATGTCATACTAACTATAGGAACATAGAGCCCTGACACTTCACTAAGTGATCAACACCATGGGATGAACGATCAAGAACCAATGACCATATGTTCTCTTCCTCCAAATAAATATGGAAAGTCACAAATCAAGGTTTCTCCATCCCCAATTCTCTCTCTCTCTCTAATTCCTCCATCTCACAAAAACCTCTTTGTCATATCCCTCTCGCCAATATGACCATGTACATGTGTGGATTTGTGACAATTAAAACCGCAACCTAGGAAAAAGCCCTCTCGATGTCCCCTCTCAATGTTTTAGTCTCAATGAAAAATTTCCTTGGTTTAGTTAATGCTAACACATGATAAAGATATATACACATTATTTATATAGTTTAGATGATACTTTAATCAGATACGTGTGACATGGGGAGATTATCACTCCCTGAAAAAAAAATGCTCACCAGAGAGATAGTGACCAGAACAATGAAGGGAATTGTTTCAACCAAAGTGTGCTAGTTTATTTTATTCCTATAACTACTCTCGATGCAAAAGATAATTAAACAAAACTTGTTTGAGTCTAAATAAAGTTTAATTATGTCTACCTCACACTTACTTGTTCAAGTTGTTTTCAATGTCCAATACTTGGGAGGCAATAGCCGTAACATACCCAAACCTAGCATCTTCACTCTAGAAATCCTATTGTCATGATTAGGATCTTAGAAAGTTTGGTTCTATAGATTTGGCCGAACAAATATAAAAGTTATGCCTTAATGAACATTGTTAATGCATATCACATATTATGTGACAATAGGTTCTATAATCAACATAGCATATCATAATACACTCATATTAACATAATTACTTTATTATGTGATGACATGTAAGTAAATCTACATTTGTTTCTTTTGTTAACTAAAATGAAAATAATGGCTAAAATATGTTTGATAGGAGGTATAATATTATTTGGAATAACAATTGATATTTCCATGTCCACAAATATGGATAATGTTCTATTATTTAAACAAATATGAATTCATGGACCAAATAAGTTAAGTAATAAAATATGGATATTTGTGTGAACAATATAGAGAAATTGTTTTGGCAACACTATCAAGATATTGAGACTTTGAGTAATAAATAATGATGGTAATGATGTAATGTTATAATAATATAATGGCGACTAGCTAAAAAATCTAATTGCATTGGAATTCAAAAAAAAAATCTTAAAACACAAATATAATGGTAAAATCATGTTCCATGGGTCCCAATTAGATCGTGTACCAAGTTTCACATTATGTGAACAATAATAACTATTTAAATTTAGAATATGAGTTTTGCTCTAAAATATTAAATAATATGTTCAATGACTTCAAAACTCAAATAAATTCCAAGTTCAAGTTCTATATATCGAAATTAGTCTATGTGTGAATTTTGATATTGAATGAAATATCTTATCTACCCTAGTTTTACTTAGAAGAAAGAATGCAACCTAAGGTCAAACTATTAAACTGATTATCATAAAAATCTAATATATCAAATAAATAGTATAAACCAACTTGTATGGCTTATGCATATATAGTTTAGGTGAAGTTGTAATTAATATAATTGTAGAATAACGTAAAGGAAAAAAATAATGTACATTCACGTTACATCTATGAAAAATTTATCATGGTGGAAAATCTTAAAATGTATTTACTTTCTAAATGTAGTGTGATTGAGGTAATCACAAAAATATAGAATATGTGAGATATTTTAATAAATTAGAACAAACATTAAATAATTAATTCTATCTACTTAATGTTTGAAAGCAATAAGTAAATGAAAATAATCATGTTAACATATCATAAAGGAAACTAATACTTAAGTCGATTACATATTTGTTTAGAAAAAATAAACATTCCTAATTTTGTATAATCAATTATTTAACTCAAATAAGAAATAATAATAATTTTGACTGAATGAATTTCTTAGTAAACCACCTTATTACCTCTTAAAATTGTTAATATCAAGAGAAAAATAAAAATAGTTCAATAGATAATGTTTGCACCCTTTTGATTTGAAATTCATGTGTCTATAAAAACTAATTTAGGATACATAAATTTATTAGCACCTATCTCCTTTCACTATAAAAAAATTAGAAATTGGCTACAATTAATCTAACTATATTTCCTTTATTTGTAGTTAAATATGATTTCTCTTTACAATTTGTAAAAATATAACCGAAATAAATGTAATTAACCACTAACTGACTGCAATTACATGTTGTTAGCTTAATAAGGCGGTATGTTTAACTTTCCGCGCCTCTCCCACCACCAATAATGTTTTTCGCTCCTTCCTAACTCGCAGCCCGAAACGGGCGACATTTCTTCACCAACTTCCCCATTTCCGTCGTCAAACTCCTCCTTTCTCCATGTACAAACTCAATGCTGCCAAGAGAAAGAGGCGACTGTGAAGTTCATTTCCAATGACGATCAATATGGCGTGGTTGATTCAATATATGCATGCGGATCTACATATTGTGATTGTCTTAGCGGTCATTGTATATCACTAGGCAGAAACCCGTGCTATGCACGGGCTATCACCAAATGCATTAATTTTAGAAGAAATTAGAAGCAAATCAGCATGCTAAACCAGATATGTCAAGGAATACACGTTCAAATGTGTAATTGTAACGTAGTCTTGGTTCACCACAAAAGCATGGAACGTGCTGACAGGTAGTGTATTTGGTTAACCAATTACAAGATTCTCCAGCGAGAGTCGGTGTTACATTGGGATTCCTGTTTCAGTCATTAATTACATGATGGCCTCCATTATGAAGACTTAAAATGCTTCCGTAGATTGAAAAGATTTCCAGTTTTTATTTATACACTTGGCATATAAATCACAATGACATGCTCATTACCACTTATTCTGTCTAGGTGTTCACTCCATAAAAACCTTGGAAATCTACTCTATCATTCACATTCCTTGGTTATCAACATATAAAAGGCATATTCTATAGTACATATTAATCTGAGTAGGGCTAGTCAAATAGAATACCACAAGTTGTGTCAGTCTGCTATATAAAATATGACTTTGCATTAAGATGTATATGACTATATAAAATATGGGATCTTAACTTTTCAATCTTTGAAAAACATATATTTTGATGCCTGAGAAAGCTTTATTCTTACCCGCATGACTATATATCTTTATCATGCTTAATGTGTAAGATGCCAAAAATGAAATACTGGATGAGTGGAGTCAAAAGTGAAAAGCAAAACCATCTCATTTGTATTTGGTAAGATGCAACAGAGGATGTTGCAGACATTTTCTTTAGAGGTCGCAATTTTGCCATTCCATTTGTGGGATGTGCTAGCTCCTCTCATAATAATATAATAAAGAGAGAAACTGAGTACAAAAATTTTATCTAATGTTCACATATACTGTTATATATAAGATAAGAAATTATGTACAAAGGACACTACTGATGTGACAAAGTGGGTTTTCTGACTTAATTTCGAGGACAAAATATCTTTTAAGGTGTGTAGGATGTGATGGAGTGGAACTTTGGAATCCTAAATATCCAGTGACATAAGTGAATCCATGAATGTTGAGTTATCTTAAGAATGATAAGTGCTTTGATAATGTTTGGTTATTGATTTATGTGATATCATGGTTCATATACCTAGATATGTGCCACTTTGGATAAATTAATTGTAGGATGTATAATAGTTGAGGAGTGTAGTTTTGGATGTATTAATCTAGGCTAAGATTTTGATGTCGTGGAACTAGCTAGTTTGAGTGGGAAGTGAAGCCCTTATCTGGCCATTAAGTGATTCGGATGTGAGGAATACAAGTGCTCATATTCATGGTTATCTATTCTCCATCTCAGCCACGCATGAGGGACTAATGGACATGATTCTTGCTTCAGTTACTGGACTGACTAACGTGGCAACGAAATGCATGGTCGTGGCTCTGAGAACGTCGGAGTAGAACCGAGATGAGAAGGGAGTCCCACCTCCCCATATGTACGAGTTATCCAGCACTCTTCGTATATGGGGAGCACCGTAGGAGGAACTGCCATAATCATCTATACAAGAGCCGAGAGAAAGGAACGGTGCCCCACACCATGGCTTCCATCGCTAGCTGCACACAGCAAGGGAACATATAACCAAGACGGAGATCCGATGAGCAGAATCCACACAGAACTGCGGACCAACTCCGTTTTGTGAAGAAGTAGCCGCAGATGACCACTGAGCTTGGGAAACCTGCTTTGCTCTGTCGTACCCAGAACAGGTGCGCTGACGAGCTCCTTGAGCCATGGAGAGAGATGATAGAAGAGGCGGCTATTCAGCCAGGAGCATGGAGCGGCGGCAGGCTCTCCAAGCCGCTGACGACCACCAGAGCCACCAAAGCAGGAACTCGCCGGCCATCACGAACCGGACCAGAGTCCCTAGCGGCAGCGATTGAGAGAGAGAGACTGCGGGCAGTAGCCGTGGTGGCACTCTGTGGATGTGAGATGCAGAGCGAAGAGGACGGACTCTCGCGGACACCAGATCGCATCGCGAAGGAGGTGGAGGTCTACGATGGCGGCCAGGAGTGTGGCTCGCACTGGGGCAGTGATCTGGAGCAGGTCAGAGACTGGACCCCTTGGTGGCGGCGGCAGTTCACGGACCCGGGACAGAGACCAGGCGTCGAGCCCTTGACAGCGGCGCTGGATCAGGGAGCACCTTGGCTCTGCTGGTCGCTTGCTGGATCTGAGGCCATGGCGACCGCACGAGCCAGGGAGCGATGCACGCAAGCGGCGGCGGTGTTTCACGGAAACAAAGCCGCACAATGCGACTGGCGCTGGACGCGTGAAGAAGAAAGGAAAGTGGACCGGGTCCAGGGCGTGGATCGGCCGACCCAAGCGCAAAGAGACACCCAACCCTGACGCCACGTGGCGGCACGTGTTTGGCTCGTAAAAGGTAATTATCCAATTAATATCAGATCTTAGATAATTCATAGAAAACAACCTGTTGATCAGAATAATAAGTATAATATACCAAATTGTTCATAAAAATGAGTAGAACCATATGAAAGCTTAATATCAGTATTTTGAGACATTAATCTCAGTGATATCATGAAAGATTTGTAATGCTTGTTTAGTGGATAATAAATAGCAAATGATGAGATAAAATTATGGAAAAATGTCAGTAAATCATGATTCATGTTCATAATGCGTATGATGTCAGCTATGGTCATGATGATGTACGAAACCATGTTATTTGCTTAATATGTCTAATTAGGGCTAGTAACCCTAACAAAATGTAGAAAATACATTAATGATCAATAAATGATGAAATTCACAGCGTAAGCTCATATCAGTATATCGAACTTCAGCTTTAATTATTAGATCATAATGATGAATATAATCCATGTTATATGAAGATGAATCTTAATACATGTTATAAAACCCTAATCTAGGTTAATGATGTATCCTAGGGTTAATATGTGTGCAAAAAGGATATGGAACCTAATGTTCAGATGAGGAATTTTGATAATGAGATGTAATCTAGAAAATGACATCAGTGAGATAATCATAAGATAAGAATACAAGTAATGATACACATATCCTAATGAACTAAGTGAAACCCTAATGAACACGATTAGGGTTAAGATGAGATGTAAGATGATGAGAACCTGATGATAATATATGATCTTGTCTTGATCAGGTTTAACAAAGTAATAGATGACATGAGGAACATATGTGATTAGGATGTCTCTTTGGAAGGTACGCCATTACCTCTCACTTGGCTTATTATACAATATTCTTGCATTATACGATAGTACAAACTTGGCATATGATATTGATTGAAATTATTGTTCTTGTATGATATGTTGCACGATTTTACATAATTATTTCTATGAACACATGAAACATAAGATATCTGGTCCATTATATGGTAGCACTAAATCTCTTTGGTAGAATAGTGCATTGATGAAAGTACTAAATCTCTTTGGCAGAATAGTACATGTGAGCACTAAATCTCTTTGGCAGAATAGTGCATTTGTGAAGTACTAAATCTCTTTGGCAGAATCGTACATGTCAGCACTAAATCTCTGTGGTAGAATAGTGCATGTGGTTGATCAAGTTTACATATAATGAAAATGTGCCTAAAATATGTGTTCTCTTCTGGTAACAAATATCTTTGTGCAACTATACGCCTTTTCTTATATTTTGTTTAATGCTGCCAAGTATTAGTTTTATCTTATTGCCAAGATATGATGAGAGGTAAATAAAAGACACGTAGGCGTACTCAGTACAATATTCATGAAATATTGTGCTGACGTGTACCGCATGTAATCTTTTGTATATGTTGTGGTTATGCTCTTGAAGATCCAGGATAGATGAGAGTTGTGTAGCGAGCTGATGTTCAGGTGGACCTGTTGTCTTAAGATCCTGTTGTTTAGTTGTAGCACATGTATATGTTTAGTAGTTTGCTGTTCAATATGTAATATCAAATATTGTAACAATTCATGTTGTAATTATATGTTGAATGGTGAACATGTGTTGTGGTTTGTTTATTGTTCATGTATATGTGCTACTGATTGTTTCCTTTTGACTTCCTCTGATTTTCTTTTTCTTAGCCTGATGTGGGGTGTTTAAATTAGGATTCTCGCTGAGGTGAGGGTTTCAATTTGGACGTCACACATCAGATTAAGTTTTAGAAAATTCGGGGACGTCACAGGTGGTATCAGAGCATGAACAATAGCAAAGCCTGTCATTTGCTCCTTATGCAACTCAAAACCAAAGAACCTTGAACTATAAACATATTTAGGGTTAGATTAGTCATCCTTTAGAGACTAGATCTGACCTAGCCTCTAAGTTAGCACCTAGATGTCCGAGAACTAGGCCTAGACTAGTGCTTGTTGTATACCGAGTCCTTAGATGTCGTTCTTTCCCTATAGTACATCGGTATGGGACGTTGTATTATTTGGAAATGACGTGCATCAAGGGAAGAGAAACCCTAGACATATTGCGCACGTTGTCTAGAGTAGCTACACTAGTCTACCCCTTGTTCTCACCCTTTTCACTAGTTTTTATGACACTGGACTCTCTACTATGTGTGGGACACTCGTTTCAAGATTTGGTTTTTGATTCCAAACGGATCGAACCTCGATAGTTTTCTCTGACACTTGTTTTATCGGAGAAAAACTATATAATATTTTATTATGTATATGTGTTACAAAAATGTGTCCCCACACATGTACGAGTAGGAGGTGGTCATGCGACCTAAGTGAAAGTGAATGACATCAGTCTAGAAGAGAGTGTAGTTCTAGATTAGATGTCTAGAGCCTTGTTTGGTATATGTGATAGACGGAATAGATAGAATAAGTTTGATGATACGATCTAAGTCTTATATAGATGATATAAGATAGTTTGTGATGATCTATGTTTGTCTTTGAGGACTTAAGTTCATCTTAAGGATGCAAGATGAGTTCTGATGATGCAAGAAAATAGGCTTTTATGAGATAAGATAAGCTAGGCTGAGACAAGGTTGTGAGTCAGCAGGAGCCTCAAGCTCTTTTACAAAGGAGGACCTGTAGTGTTAGGACCAGTTTCGGGGTTAGCTCAAGAGAGAGCGAGACCCACAAGGAGAAGGTCAGAGAACCTAGACTCCACAATATGAGAAATAAGAGATAATAGAATACTCTTGAGTGATTGAGTTGAGTTGCTTTATTCATGATTCCTATAGTTTTGGTGATCCCTAGATGTCCTTGGGAGGACCAAACCCTAGAGTCAAAGAGAGGCTGGTTATATATGTGAGCACATGTGAACATGAATACGAGTGCCTGCCATCTGGGTGAGGGAGAGAGCCCAAGACCCTGGAGGAGGTAACTATGTTAGTTTCTGAGAAGCCTCATGCTCGAGTTGGTGGTTTCCCACATAGGAATCTAGTGGTGTATATAAGAGAGTTTTGGGTAAGATGTTTCATGGGTAGAAGACCTATGAAGAGTACGTCATAGAGTGTTTGGTTTGTGCTTATGTCGTTAGAGCTTGTAAGGCTATCTCTAGTGCCAATGAGGAAATCCGAGAACCCTAGACTAAGAGAAGAAAGATAAAGTATATGATTATTAGATACTCATAGAGCTGAGTTAGCTCAGAGAGACTGAGCATAGTGCTAGCCTCATGGTATGGGTTAGAGGAGCCTCATTTAGACAAGATAAAGTTTTGATATATGCTTAACAAGCCGCTCACATAAGTTTGTTTAGCACAACAAAGATGTAATAAATATAAAGATGTGATTTAATATTGAGACATGATATGATAAAAACCTAGAGATGGCTTGATAGATATCAATGCATAAATGGTTAACCATGTACATGATAATGATGATAATTTGATAGTGTTGGTTAATCTTTTGATGAATTCATTAATAAATGTCATAAATTTGTCATGAGCAATGAAATATGATCATATAAATGAAACATGTTATATGAGGTGTTAATCTTAGTGCTTAATAAAGATGAAAAATATAGTTTTATAATTAGCACAACATAATGTTTATGGCACCTTGATATAATGGGTTAACTTTAGTTAACTCCTTAAGAAAATGGTAACATGATGTGGGAACCCTAATGCGTGGGTAAAGATAAGGATGCAGCCCTTATATATATGAGATATGTCATAACTGGACATACGTTTCCAAACCCTTTTAAAGGGGTGATTCACCCTAGATGCTTTTGAAACCTCCTAATAGTGCTTTGGATACATGGTTCCAGGTAACCATTGTGGATATGTTACACTTAGAATAGTTCATACATGTGGATGAAGGCAAGATAAGGTTTTTCCTGGAAGTATGAGTATGGTTTACTTTCGAGGATGAAAGTTCCTTTAAGATGTATATGATGTGACAAAGTGGGTTTTCTGGCTTAATTTCGAGGACGAAATATCTTTTAAGGTGTGTTGGATGTGATGGAGTGGAACTTTGGAATCCTAAATATCCAGTGACATAAGTGAATCCATGAATGTTGAGTTATCTTAAGAATGATAAGTGCTTTGGTAATGTTTGGTTATTGATTTATGTGATATCATGGTTCATATACCTAGATATGTGCCACTTTGGAGAAATAAATTGTAGGATGTATAATAGTTGAGGAGTGTAGTTTTGGATGTATTAATCTAGGCTAAGATTTTGATGTCGTTCAACTAGCTAGTTTGAGTGGGAAGTGAAGCCCTTATCTGGCCATTAAGTGATTCGGATGTGAGGAATACAAGTGCTCATATTCATGGTTATCTATTCTCCATCTCAGCCACGCATGAGGCACTAATGGACATGATTCTTGCTTCAGTTACTGGACTGACTAACGTGGCAACGAAATGCATGGTTGTGGCTCAGAGAACGTGGGAGTAGAACCGAGATGAGAAGGGAGTCCCACCTCCCCATATGTACGAGTTATCCAACACTCTTCGTATATGGGGAGCACCGTAGGAGGAACTGCCAGAATCATCTATACAATAGCCGAGAGAAAGGAACAGTGCCCCACACCATGGATTCCATCGCTAGCTGCACACAGCAAGGGAATGGATAACCAAGACGGAGATCTGATGAGCAGAATCCACACAGAACTGTGGACCAACTCCGTTTTGTGAAGAAGTAGCCGCAGATGACCACTGAGCTTGGGAAACCTGCTTTGCTCTGTCGTACCCAGAACAGGTGCGCTGACGAGCTCCTTGAGCCATGGAGAGAGATGACAGAAGAAGCGGCTATGTAGCTAGGAGCATGGAGCGGCGGCAGGCTCTCCAAGCCGCTGACGACCACCAGAGCCACCATAGCAGGAACTCGTCGGCCATCACGAACCGGACCAGAGTCCCTAGCGGCGGCGATTGAGAGAGAGAGAGACTGCGGGCAGCAGCCGTGGTGGCACTCTGTGGACGTGAGATGCAGAGCGAAGAGGACGGACTCTCGCGGACACCAGATCGCATTGCGAAGGAGGTGGAGGTCTACGATGGCGGCCAGGAGTGTGGCTCGCACTGGGGCAGTGATCTGGAGCAGGTCAGAGACTGGACCCCTTGGTGGCGGCGGCAGTTCACGGACCCGAGACAGAGACCAGGCGTCGAGCCCTTGACGGCGGTGCTGGATCAGGGAGCACCTTCGCTCTGCTGGTCGCTTGCTGGATCTGAGGCCATGGCGACCGCACGAGCCAAGGAGCGATGCACGCAAGCGGCGGTGGTGTTTCACGGAAACAAAGCCGCACAATGCGACTGGCGCTGGACGCGTGAAGAAGAAAGGAAAGTGGACCGGGTCCAGGGCGTGGATCAGCCGACCCAAGCACAAAGAGACACCCAACCCTGACGCCACGTGGTGGAACGTGTTTGGCTCGTAAAAGGTAATTATCCAATTAGTATCAGAATTAGATCATTCATAGAAAACAGCATGTTGATCAGAAAAATAAGTATAATATACCAAATTGTTCATAAAAATGAGTAGAACCATATGAAAGCTTAATATCAGTCTTTTGAGACATTAATCTCAGTGATATCATGAAAGATTTGTAATGCTTGTTTAGTGGATAATAAATAGCAAATGATGACATAAAATTATGGAAAAATATCAGTAAATCATGATTCATGTTCATAATGCGTATGATGTCAGTTATGGTCATGATGATGTATGAAACCATGTAATTTGCTTAATATGTCTAATTAGGGCTAGTAACCCTAACAAAATGTAGAAAATACATTAATGATCAATAAATGATGAAATTCACAACGTAAGCTCATATCAATATATCAAACTTAAGCTTTAATTATTAGATCATAATGATGAATAGAATCCATGTTATATGAAGATGAATCTTAATACATGTTATAAAACCCTAATCTAGGTTAATGATGTAACCTAGGGTTAATATGTGCGCAAAAAGGATATTGAACCTAATGTTCAGATGAGGAATTTTGATAATGAGATGTAATCTGGAAAATGACATCAGTGAGATAATCATAAGTTAAGAATACAAGTAATGATACACATATCCTAATGAACTAAGTGAAACCCTAATGAACACGATTAGGGTTAAGATGAGATGTAAGATGATGAGAACCTGATGATAATATATGATCTTGTCTTGATCAGGTTTAACAAAGTAATAGATGACATAAGGAACATATGTGATTAGGATGTCTCTTTGGAAGGTACGCCATTACCTCTCATTTGGCTTATTATACAATATGCTTGCGTTATACGATAGTACAAACTTGGCATATGATATTGATTGAAATGATTGTTCTTGTATGATATGTTGCACGATTTTACATAATTATTTCTATGAACACATGAAACATAAGATATCTGGTCCATTATATGGTAGCACTAAATCTCTTTGGTAGAATAGTGCATTGATGAAAGTATTAAATCTCTTTGGCAGAATAGTACATGTGAGCACTAAATCTCTTTGGCAGAATAGTGCATTTGTGAAGTACTAAATCTCTTTAGCAGAATAGTACATGTGAGCACTAAATCTCTGTGGTAGAATAGTGCATGTGGTTGATCAAGTTTACATATATTCAAAATGTGCCTAAAATATGTGTTCTCTTCTGGTACAAATATCTTTGTGCAACTATACGCCTTTTCTTATATTTTGTTTAATGCTGCCAAGTATTAGTTTTATCTTATTGCCAAGATATGATGAGAGGTAAATAAAAGACATGTAGGCGTACTCAGTACAATATTCATGAAATATTGTGCTGACGTGTACCACATGTAATCTTTTGTATAGGTTGTGGTTATGCTCTTGAAGATCCAGGATAGCTGAGAGTTGTGTAGCGAGCTGATGTTCAGGTGGACCTATTGTCTTAAGATCCTGTTGTTTAGTTGTAGCACATGTATATGTTTAGTAGTTTGCTGTTCAATATGTAATATCAAATATTGTAACAATTCATGTTGTAATTATATGTTGAATGGTGAACATGTGTTGTGGTTTGTTTATTGTTCATGTATATGTGCTACTGATTGTTTCCTTTTGACTTCCTCTGATTTTCTTTTTCTTAGCCTGGTGTGGGGTGTTTAAATTGGGATTCTCGCTGAGGTGAGGGTTTCAATTTGGACGTCACACATAAGATTAAGTTTTAGAAAATTCGGGGATGTCACAGTTGACACCATTTATCTTTATGTTTATAAAGTTTTCTAAACATTACCCTGCATTACAATAGTAGTTTAGTTGCAATGTTCAAACACCAAGTACTGAATTTGAAGCCACATCTGAATGAGTATAATATGTGTTATACCAGTAAGAACTGTTTTTCTTGCGAAACTACATCATAGCATAGAGAGCTCTGGACAATATACCATTTTATAGATTATACATGCAGTAAAATAAATTTCTTAATAACAGTGGTACTTTCGATACATTTAAAAGGGATTATATGAGCAGTCGGGATATACATCTGACGAGAAGATGATACTTTTATATAAGAGTATATGCTAGAAATTAGGAAGGAAAAATGATGCCGCAAGCTTTCATGTTGGGAATAGGACGTCTGATAACTATAACTGACCCAGTCGGCTGATACAAGAAATTGAAGTTGTAGATGGATTGCCATAGGCTACTTCATAACAGTGAAAATATAGATTTACATATACAACTTTATAATATTAGAAATATATATTCTATTATTTTGCATTACATAGAGATAAAAGTAAAAAGAAATGTCAGCTTCTATTAGATAATCATTGATCAATAACCGATACAGGTTGTGGTATTACAGTTTCATGTGGAGTGGATTGATTTTTGAATATTTTAGTTTGCTGCAGTTTCATCTTCAAAAAGATGTTGGCAAAAATCTGCATTCCTGCATGAGATTAGGTGAATATCTGAGCAGTTATACCAAATAAGCATATGAACTGGTTACCAAGTAATATATATGATTTTCAAATTTAAGACATGTAGAGGTTTTTTGCTGCTAAGAAATTCATCACATGTCCATTCTGATACACATGTAAGGAGCTAATAGCAGGAGTTTTCAGCACATTAGCATGGAGGCACACAGTGTGTTATGATCTAAGCATATCAATAAGATACTGTCACTGAACTGACCAGATTAGTCCTTGTGAAAGTTCATTTCAAAAGACATTAAAATCTTAGTTTAGAAAAGTAAATGTGATAGTAGTGCAAAAAATAAAACAACGTGAAGACAAGATATCAAATGTAACAATTTGATAGGATAATGTAACAAATGGTAAATATAACAAAACAAAATATAATGTGTTCCCCATATGAGGGATTAAATAGAAAGTAATTTGTTTTGTGAAGGTAATATTGAAGATTCATCTACTGATCTACCTCGTTTGTTTTTCAGTAAACAATATATTTACTAATTTATCTACTATGTGGAATGCTACTTATCCGACTTAAGTCTTCTTGACTATGAAAGTTCTTGTACTAATCTGCACCAGTCTCAATTTTAACGATTTCTTTTGTTACTTAGTACCATGCAACCTCTAATGTAGTCCGTGCAATAGGAAAAAAAATTACCATAATGCACAAATACAGTGTATCGTCATCATGTTCAGTTGAGATATTAATTCCGCTTGTCAAACCACCTATTGATTCACATATTTCAAAACATTCATTTAGATGCCATTTTATTCTCTTACAAATGTTTGTTAAGATATATTCTAGAGGGACAAGCTACTGGTTGTTCATCTTATTTGTTTCTCATGTTGATTAATCGTGAAATAAAGGCAAACATAAGGAGTAATGATTTCAGAAAAAATTCATATAGGAAGGTGCACTGCAAGTGAAATTAGTCATACGATGGCATCACCTATTAGAAGTATCATAAATGGGGAAGTACCATGTAAACATAGTGACAAAGATGAAGGCTTCTGATTTTCTCTTGACTGACGGTCATAAAGACCATATGTATAAGGACATTTATGCATAAAATAATTTAGAGTCCAGTTTACGCATATCAATGGAGAGCGAATAAGGACTCGAAGGCGGAGCATTTAAGCTAAGTTGTTAATCAATAAGCTCTATAGTCAAAGAAGTGGTTAGAGCTATTGCAAATGTATAGAAGTTGGGATGGCAGAGATTAGACGACTACACATTTATTGTTTTAAGATCTGTATTAAAACCCATTTATTGTTGAGTCTAAGGAAAGCTGTACATATTCTCAAAAGGAAATAAAGTACATGAAACATGATGGCCATAAGAAAGAAAGGCAAAGAATTAACTCATAGAAATGAAATAGGTTATGAATTAACTCAAAGGGAAGGAATAGGCCAGAACACTACGACCAGCTTCTAAGAACCATTTATCTGATTGTCAGTGTAGGATAAGGGAACTAAGATTGGGATGAAGTTTCGTGGTAATTTTAGCTTGGCTGAAGTTTGTCCCTTTTTAGTTCCTATTTGCAAGTATCAAAAATTTATGCTAGAGGTAAAAGGAGATATTAAGTTATGTAATATCGCATGTGCCTTAAGCCCGATCAACTTAGAGTCCAATAAGTCAATAGGTTCTATAAAGTTTTACTTATATTAGGTAAGATCCATAGACATCAATGTGTAATGGTCGAGTCATAAGTAGCAAATTATATGAAAGGAAGCAACGATACATCAAACTTGCTATTTCAGAGTAAAAAGCATGACTGTAAGATATTGAATAATTTTGTATCGATCTGCAAGAGTAGCTACATTTATAGCTAATTAAGAAATGTAAAACTAATGTTTTGTCATGATATTTATAGTGACTTTAACGCAATACTCATAAACATGATTAAAATTAACTTAAATGAGTAATAAAATCAAATATGTAATAGACAATATAAGTACAGTTACGAAAACTATGAGCTTTGAGGTTGAGAGAATCGCAACTCTGTTGAGTATCAGTGTATGATAGGTGAACAATGCATATTAAGAACCTTCATATAGAAGGAGATATGAAAACTGTTAAATTAGTTAGCAACAATCTATAAATATAAGTAATAATGGAATGTTAAAGTACTTCTTTGAATAAGGTGCATGAATGTATTTAAAATTTGGGGTCAGAAAAAACAATTACTTTTTGGATGCTAATTTATTGAGGTTTTAACTGAACTTAAATACATATTATAAATTATATGCAATTGTTTCCAGTAATACAGACATAAAATGCATACCATATTGAATTTACTCCCTTGCTTCACAAAAAGTTAAGATGGTCGGTATGATCAGTAAATTCCTTTTAGTGAGCAACTTGACTCCATATAGAAGAAGCTTTTTCATAGTTGTATAAACATGCATATATTTACACACATACATATATATACACACCATGATGGTAATCTTGTTCAAAAAGTTTGCCTCCTACATTATAAAAGAATAATGATATGAGTATGTATTTATTTTTCATCATGTGAATTTTTCTTAAAAATG
Organism: Alisma plantago-aquatica; assembly: GCA_963693085.1. Lineage (NCBI taxonomy): Eukaryota > Viridiplantae > Streptophyta > Magnoliopsida > Alismatales > Alismataceae > Alisma > Alisma plantago-aquatica. The sequence continues at coordinate 856,052,832 of OY856410.1, read as the reverse complement.
AGTGTCTATAAAATTTTAAGACGATTATTTAGAATGGTATACCTTGGAACATAGTGTCATTTGATTTGCCATTGATCAAAAGAAGTGACAGTGAAATCTCGATTCATTGTGTATCGTTGGTTGTCTTTACTCAAGCGTAGCTGAAAAGTGAATGTTTTCCCAACTGGCTCTTCAAATATTTGGTCTATAACATTTTGGCTTCCATCCTAACATAATGAAAAGATTCATAAGTGAGATATATTAATTGATTTAGTTTTAAATTGAATACAAACTATTTGTCTAGATGTTATTATGCTAAGCAGTAGATTAACCTTAGTAAAGAGTTCAAGTAGTCTTTCAGTAGTAACACTTAAAAAAGAGTTTGCATTATCTCAAAATAATGTAACATGTGCATCTCCACTTTCATCAAGAATCTTGGCTTTTATTTTCAACCTTAAAAGAACGAAAAGAAAACCATATTTGATTTTATATATTGAGTGAGCGTACATTATTGATATTACCTTACTATTATACATTCAATAACACCACAGTGATAGCATCTTGTACTGTCTGTTGCTAACTTGTACTTTTTTTAGCATGATTGGCAACGATCATAGAATATTTCATCTTCAGTTGATACATTTATGATTGTACCTTTAATTGTGAAGTAAAGAGGCTGTAGTATAAAATACCAATGAAAATCCAAATTGTTAAGTCTATGAGATGAATATAGGAGTACAAAATAACAACTTTACTAAATTTATATAATTACCTTATCAATGATAGATTGTGCATGGGAAACAACGTCACTGATAGTTACAAACTGATTACTTGTCTCCACTTGTTTCTTGCTATATATACAGATTGATGTAGAGATTTTACCTTTCACTTTATCCTTAGAAAACCTACAACATAGGTAAAAACCAGAATGGTATGATAAGTTATGTTATTTCCTCTTCTTAAAACATGAGTATTTGTATGACATCAGTACTAACCAGTTCTTCAAAATTTGAATTTCATTAAGGCCAGTTGGCTCTACAAAGAGGTCTGAATAATCAGTAGTTGCAATGCAGTACCCATGTGAGATAGAAAATTTGGTTAGTATTACATCTAGTACAAACAAAAATGATTTTTTTATTATTATGTACCATTGTATATATCAGTTTTGACTTTTGTTGCAAGAAGAACCACATTGTTCTTTGCAGAAATGACTAAATCGTCATCATATCTTTTTGCAAGTTCGTTCCACACGGTCAACTAAATGCAGCAATTGCTATGATACAAATGATTACACATTATTAGCATTGGAAGTAGATGTTTAGGTATAGAAATCATTATAATTAACCTTTGACCTACGATATGGAGACTGATTCGGGAGTTGATCGACATAGTTCTTGATTCCAATTCAAGATAATTCCAATCATATAGTAAAAATAAATATATGGTTAACTTGGTATATATGATCATCAAGTAATCTTATCATTGAATAACGTACCAATTAAAACTCTATTTTCAGGTTTCAATGAGCTTATTTCATGTAGTGGTCTGATGTGATATTTAGGATGTTGTATTGTTTGATCATCTTGCACCTCAATACCAATTGAGCGATCATTGATGAATATGATGAAGTCATGTGGCACAATTCTAAATCCAAACTGCAGTTTTCTAATGCTTATGGATTTTAACACCAAAGTGCTGCCTATAGTAAGAAATTGATCCCATTTATTTGGATTTGAATGAACAATTCTTGCTTGCATCTCATCAGCCTAGAAATGTTCACATACATATCAAATAGAGAGCTAATATTGAAACAACATAATGCAAAGTGAACCAAAAGAATACCTCGGAATCTATGAGAGTAACTACAAATGATTCACTTTTTCCAATTGGTTTCTCAATTGTACGTCTCCATTTGTTTGTGACACGAACAAAGAGGACTACTTCCTATTGATTTGGACGTATCATATGAAATAATGATGGCTTGCGTCCTTATAAAGCAACATGTAGTGATTTCTTGATGTCTTTTGTGTAAATATTTACATATAAGATGTTACACATGTAAGATCATTATTTTATTTGTAAAAAATATAAGTTATCAAATTTTTTGCGGATAGAATATTGTTGTACCATTTTGTGCCAACATAAAAGTCTTCTCTGAAGTTACTGAAGAAGATCCATCAAATGCAAGTTACAATTTTTTAATATCTTCACTTGGTTTATCACTTTGAAACTCATTCACCCTTTTGGATAGAACCATTTCTTTTGCTGGTATTTTAGGACTGATTTCTTTGACAGTTAGAGTCTTTTCTACACATTGTTAAAAAATAAATTACAAAATAAAAAAAATCTGAATAAGACATGTGATTGTTTTAGTTTTTTCATGTCATAGAATGTGATTAACACTATTATTGTAAATGTAAGTATTATTGAACTCATGTTCCACAATACTTTTATTGAGAAGTTCTACATTAATAACTTCACTTGCAACTCATGTATACATAACAGCAAGAGTAGAAGTATGTGTAAGTGGTTTTCTAGAAATTATTTTTTAATAAAAAAAATAAGATGTGTTAGAAATTTGATGTTATTGTAAAAGGAAATTAAGTTCGTTGTTTATCATATCACAAATGGAATTTCTTAATTTTACATAATAAAAAATGTAATCAGGACATCATTGAAATATCGATGATATAAATATTACCTTTAGAAGTGTCATCGGTTGAGTCTTTGATATTGATTTCACTTGTAGTCTGAATTTCATCTCCTATGTAGGGAAAAAAATAGAGATGAGAATCATTTAAATAAAAAATAAATAATTTAACATTTGTATGATTAAATTACATTTAAAAAATATAAAATGTAGACGTATACATTCTTTTATTAATAATATAGCTCAAATTCTATTGAAATTTTACTTTCGGTGAAACATATATTAGTCATACTTTGATGTGGATCTGTTATAGATAGAATAAAGTCAAAGATAATAATGATATATTTAAGAATAAAATTAGCGAAATGACAAAAAAATTACAACATACACAATGTAAATAAATTCATAACCATTAATAAAAAGGAGGGAATTTCATGTGACATGTTTACCTATATTATCGTTAGATAATGTTTAGCTGATTGTATATCTCTCTGAAACACTTTGCAATATCTCTTTGTAGACTATATTTTTTGTAATGTTCATTGCAATTTGACCAGAGTTACATGTCATAATTTTCAAACCTTCTTTTGATGTAACTCGAGAAATGGCAGCATATAGTTGTCCATGAGAGAAAACAAGTGTTTTTAAATATAGACCAACTGATTGTAAGGTTTGCCCCTGACTTTTATTTATAGTCATAGCAAAAGCTAATTTGATAGGAAATTGTCTTCTTTTCAGAATAAATGGTGCTCCAGTTTTTTTCTCAGTAAAAGTAATGCGGGGAATATAGATTCGATCACCAATATGATTTCCTGTTATAATTTCAGCATCTAAAACACGAAGGCTAATCATATTTACAATTAATCTAGTTCCATTACAGAGTCCTATTGACTGGTCTATATTTCTAATAAGCATATCTGGAGCTCCAACCTTTAATGATAGAGCATGATTTGGAATACTTGAAAATTTCAATGAATGTAAATATTCATCAGAATATATAGTACGGTCAATAATTTTGCTACTATCCAGAGTTTTTGTGGTATCAAAACTATAACATAAAGAAATGCTTCCTTGTAAATGATCTAACAACAAACAATTTAAATCATCAACTTCATCATTTCTCAGTGCAAGTATAGCATGTATTTTAAAGTAGTTTGGATCTGTGTGCTTCACATCAAAATTTGGATAAATAATTTCAATTAAAGTTTGTGTAGTAGCATTTTTATTTAATAATAATTCTTGAGGTAATTCTATCCAACTATCTTCGTATTCGTCATCGACATGTACATGTGGAATGCTACCCTCACCTACTTTCAGTAACCATTCAACAAAATTTTTGCTATCATGATCAAATTTTGAATTTGCATGTTGAACACACATATTTGTTGATAGTTGATAAATATGACACTGATTCCAAAGTTTGGATTGGATAATAGTTGTGTTGATAATATCAGATTGTCCTCCTTTGGGTATAATAGGTAAAATTTGTCTAAAATCACCACCTAGCACAACGGTTATGCCTCCAAATAAATAATCTTTAGAATTTTCTTTTATATGATGCATAATATCTTTTAAAGTTCTATCAAGTGCTTCAAATGCATATCTACTCATCATAGGTGCTTCATCCCAAATTATCAATGTTGTTTTTTGAATCAATTCTGCCAAATCTGACCTTAATGGTATAGAACATGTTGAATTTTTATCTAACTCTAAAGGAATTTTGAATCTGGAATGAGTTGTGCGTCCACCTGGCAATAACGGTGTTGTGATTCCTGATGAAGCAACAACCAAAACTATTTTTCCATCACTTCGCAATTTTGCTGATAATGTATTCCACAAAAATGTTTTCCCAGTACCTCCACTACCACTTACAAAAAAAATGACCCTTTATAAGAATAGCATGATCGTATGATATCATTAAAAATTAGAAGTTGTTTGCTATTTAAATTCTTGAATCTTTCATGAAATTCAACACATAAACTTTCACGATCATACATCAATTCTTCATGAATTAGTTTGTTATTTGATAATCTTTCATCTACCAATACTGGCAATGGGAACCCAATAAAATCTTTTAAGGACCTTCCATTTTTGTTCAAAATTTCTTCAATGTGTAATAACCCTTTGTTTTTCAAACCGGATTCATTGTCTATTTGCCTTGGTATATTAGAATCAATAGGAATTTGATTTCTAAAATCATAAGTTAAGTTTTTCCAGTAGTCATTCCATATTTTGTTTGGATTTCTTATTTGAGTGCATAGTAGTAGAGAACAAAAGAAATGTTATAACTGCCAAGTTGTAGCCCATGTAATAGCATCAATGAAAGCATGTTCCCATTCAGACATATCTGATATCAAACCTATTTGATTGCAAGCTTCTTTAAAATTATGATACAGATGGCCATTTACTGTCCTTAATTCAGCATAATTTCTTGCACCATCAATTTTATATAATAGAAGTCTTAAGTAATACAATTGTCCAACACATGGATTGACGTAGGGTACTCTCCCAATTGAAAAAACACCCTTACGAATTGACCAATTTTTTTTATTACTATCCCATGTCCATTGTTGTGGAAATTCCAGATATGTTAGTTTTCTAGAAATATTTGTTTGTGTATTTTTTCGAAACCATTCGGTCAACATAGTCTTTTCAACAAATGGTCGTTCTATTATACTGTCAATTGGTTCATCATCTACAAAAGTGACATGATTTTCATTAGGCAAATGTATATCTAAACGTAAAACAGAAGGACTATGATGATGGATATGGAAATCAAATATTCTCCATGATGCTTCAGAAGCAGATATATACTGACAATTTAGATAGGCAGCTATCTCATCGACATCTATACCATTTCCATTTTGCACAACAGTGGCCTTTATGTAAGTATTGTATAGATATTTGATAGCTTGTGCTTTGTTGCATATTTCCACATTTATATGTGCATCATATTTATTTAGTAATTGAACATTATGAGGCACTATCCAACGATTATCTATGGTTACTGAGTTCAAATTGAATTGTCTTCCATTATCTCTTCTTCGGTATACTACATAACCATCTGAATCAAAGGTAGTTGTTTCACTAAATTTTCGAAACCATTCGGTCAACATAGTCTTTTCAACAAATGGTCGTTCTATTATACTGTCAATTGGTTCATCATCTACAAAAGTGACATGATTTTCATTAGGCAAATGTATATCTAAACGTAAAACAGAAGGACTATGATGATGGATATGGAAATCAAATATTCTCCATGATGCTTCAGAAGCAGATATATACTGACAATTTAGATAGGCAGCTATCTCATCGACATCTATACCATTTCCATTTTGCACAACAGTGGCCTTTATGTAAGTATTGTATAGATATTTGATAGCTTGTGCTTTGTTGCATATTTCCACATTTATATGTGCATCATATTTATTTAGTAATTGAACATTATGAGGCACTATCCAACGATTATCTATGGTTACTGAGTTCAAATTGAATTGTCTTCCATTATCTCTTCTTCGGTATACTACATAACCATCTGAATCAAAGGTAGTTGTTTCACTAAATTTTCTTGGATCAAATTTACTACACTTCTTTCTAAACATACAAGGAGAATTTTCATTATGAATACCACAAGGACCATAAACCATGCATCTAGAGACAGTATGAAAAGATAAAGGCTCAGTATGAATATTAGGTATCTCAGCTGATATAATACGATCTACATGTTCAGCCGATCTAATTTTACTGTCATGATCAAGAGTGATTAGCAAATGCATGTGTTGTAGTCCTCATTTTTGAAATTCAATAACTGAAAGATCTGAATTAAAAGAAATATATTAGTTATGTTATATAAATGCAATAATGATTAAAAATATATGTACCTGCAATTACTTTTCCAAATAGTTGCTTTTTGATGATATCATCTTTTAGTTGTCTTTGCTTAATATAAAAGATTCCAGATACAATATCTGGCCTATCTTCACTTGATTTTCCACCAAAATGTTCAATGTATTCATGTATTTCAGGCCATTTTGGATTACATATAAACGTAATGAAAAGATCAGGAGGACCTGCCCATGCACATAAAGTCATTGCATCATGAAAATTTTGTCTCATATATCGTGGTTGTTACGACCCATATCAGGGTTAGTCAATAAATACCTCGAATTACGTGAAACACTTTGATTAGTGCTAAGCACTTTGTTAAACATCATGGAAAATTTAAGATAAGACAACATGTGAATCAATAGTCAAGATTTAATCACCTGAGGCAATTAATGATAATTACAGTGTTAATAATTAAATTAATTAAGTTGAAGTAAGTACACAAGTTGCAATTAGAGCTTTGATCCAGTGAAACAATCCATTTAGCATGTTTTGTGCTTTGAGGTTATAGAGAATCCCATGCTTGAAATGTTGCAAGAAGAATCGTCCAAATCGGACCTACGAGGCGCAAGCTGTGACCATTTCAGTATCTAGGGTTTAAGTTGCAATTTTTCCAATTATTCTTTTTAGTGGGTCGGTTGCTTTCTTTCCCTTATCTTCTTCCTTCTCAGCTGATACTCAATATAACAGGACACCGCAAGCGGTGCCCAACCAGCCCGATAGAGCAGCAGCAGAGGGCGATTTGAGGCGGGCGATTTTGGGGCTCCCTCAACTCCGACCAGCAGCTGACCTCCGCCCACTCCTCTTCTTCTCATCTTCCTCGCCCTAGGTGCACGCACAACACCTCAACTAGCTGGGCGTCCGACCTGTTGCACAGAGCAGTAGCCGCAGCTATGGCCGGAGCTAGGGCCAGCGGTTGGGAGCCCTCCTGGGTGCAGCCAACATTCCAGAAACGATCACCTCGAGCCCGGCCACCTTGCCTCCGCCCACCTTCCATCTCCTCCCTCTGTAGCCTGCAGCTGAGCTTCATGGCCAAGTGGCCGATTTGCAGCCAGCTAGGTCGCCTAGGACATGCCTTGCAGCAGTAAAAGCTGCTCTCGAGCTCGATTGTAAGGTTAGGATACAAATCCTTGGCCATTAGTTTGATTTAGCATTCGATTGAAGCTCAGTTAGATTTACAGCTAGGTCAGTTATCAATCGGCCGAGTTATACAGTGATCAGCCGAGTTTCTTTATTAAGTATATCGATCAGTGTTTTGATCGGCCGAATTGGGGACGGAAATCCCCGAGGAAGAAGGTGGATTCGGGGTCGATTCGCGGGAAATCTCCGCACGAAATACCTTGGGAACTTCAAGACGACCTAGCAGCAACCCATAGACGTTGCTTTTCACGTCTTTGGCCGCTCCTAGCACCTCCTTGGCCGGCTCCTATCTTGGCCGGGCAGCAGGAACGGGGAAGAAGAAGGGGAAGGGGAAGAAGGTGAAGTGGTTGGCTGATTCGGCTGGAGAAGATGAGGAATCGAAGAAGAACAGAGAAGGAGGGGCTTGATTGCCCAGCTTTCTCCTCTAGCTCGCTCTCTCCCTCTCCCTTTTTCTGTTTTTCTCAAGCAGCAACTGAAGGAATGAACATATCGTTCATTCAAGGTCGGCTAACAAAGCTAATAAAGGAAAAACTAAAGAAGGGATAAGGAAGGGCGCCCAGGGGGGCGGATGCAAATTACCCAAGAACTTTATCTTTTTATTGGTATATCCAATTGATCTCAAATTTTAACTGTGCTTGAAAAACACAATTTTAGACACTCTGTTAAATTGGCGTAATTTTTGGATGACTTTTGATCTCTACAGTAAGGGTGTCGGTCGAGTTTGCAACTCGACTGAATCTGCTACAGACTGCTATATAGAAGCGCACTGTTTGATTTTTAAATATTTAATGGTAATTAGAAATGATCTCAAATTTTTACTGGAAGTCTGAAACTTCATTAGGTATAACATATAAAAATTACAGAAATTTTGGAGCTTCTGTTAGCTATTTAATAAACGAATTATAGAAACTATTGTGAAAACTGAATTTTCAGCCAAGATAATTAAAGTTGAGTGTTGGGTTAATATGCAATTGACCCAAGCAACTCAAATTGATCTATATGATCGATCACACCCACACACAATAATGCTATGTTACTGATAAGGACCAAACCCTAGAATGATTAGAGTTGAAATAGTTCAAGGGATATCACTAGTGGTTTAACCCTGAATACTAGTATCTCTGTAAAATAAGACCTTGAGATTTGATCTATGAAAAGTAAGCTGGCTTTGATAGTGATCTAGGGTTTTAAGGTAGCTAATCTGATCGGTACATGAACAACATGAAATGACTTAGAGAAAAGAGTAAAACATAAACCTAAAATGTAACAATAAGAAAGTAGCGTAGAAAGCGGAGTATTATCCGATATGTGATCTAAAGATAGTTGATGTAGTTCATGTTTTTAAGACATGGCGTCACTATCTTTATGATGTGACAATATATTATCACCCTGGTAAAGAGAATGTGGTGGCTAATGCTTTCAGCAGAAAGTCAAGTTCAACAGTTAATGCATTCTCTATGACAGGTTTCAATAGAGACCTGTTAGTAGAAATGTGGAAGCTGAACTTAGACTTAGGGGTGACAACACAAAGTGATTTGATTGTACAGATGTAAGTTAAGCCTACTTCTTATGATCAGATCAAGGAACTACAAGAGGGTGATAGTGAATTAAACTAGACCATGCATGACATGATAGGAGGAAAAGAGACCAGAATTTAAGTTTTTAGATCATAATGTGTTATATTAGCATGACATGTTGTGTGTACCTCGAGATAGTGAATTGAAAGAAAATATTCTTATGGAAGTGCATGTATTGATGTATGCTATACTTTCAGGAAACACTAAGATGTAAATAAATCTCAAGGAGTTGAAACAGATGGTCAGATATGCAGAAGGATGTAGCTGAGTACGTGGTTAGAAGTAGTGTATACCTGTAGGTTAACGCTGAACCCTAGAAATCTACAGTTGCCTTGTAATCTTTTTCTATGCCTGAATGGGAATGGGAACATATCACAATGGATTTTGTGATAGGGTTGCCCAAGACACCTAGAGGTTATGACTCGATATGAATGATTGTGGATAGACTAATTTAGTCTGCTCGCTTTCTTCATATTAAGTCAACCTTTGATGTCTCGAAACTTGACCAAGATATACATGAATGAAATAGTTAGATTTCCTGGTAATCCAGTTTCAATCATATCATATTGAGATTCTAAGTTCACATCTAGGTTGTGGAAACAATTGCATCGTGCTTCGGACACAAAGATAAGATTCAGTACAACCTTCTTACCCGCATACGAATGGTCAGTCTGAGAGAACCATTCAGACTCTTGAGAACATGCTGAAAGCATGTGTTATGCATCTCAGTGGAAGTTGGGAAGAACATTTAAGTCTTATAGAGTTTGCTTTGTGTGAATGTTGAGTTAGAAATACACAACTGATAATGGTACGGTTTGAGTATAAACCCAGACAATACAGAATTGGTAAATCATCATGTGCATAATTTCAAGAAAGTACGATAGCATTTTAATATGCAAATAAAACTAGTTGTATGCTTCCTGTTATGTAAATGTGTGTGACCTAACATTTACATGAATTGGCACATTTCTATAAGGTATTATTAGAATTCTCAAGTACTTTTAAATATTTGTGTTATGATACGAAAATAACTCTTAATTGAGTTATGTGATGCACAAACCAGGATTTGGGTTAATGTACACGTTCTTTGAGAAATTTCAGATAATTGATAAATATTACAGATGGTTTCTTATAGGTGAAGTAAATTACTCTTATTGGTGTAATAAGATGTTCAATTACATGAATTCAGTATGTATGTGCCAAAATTGATTTGAGTTTGGAATATTTATGATTTTTTTTTTAATCTGCCTACATGCATGATATAAAGATTACTTAGTAATTATAATGATTTTGAATATACTGCTCTGCCAGTTCTAGAATGATACCGTATTGTGATTTGAACTGCAATCAAACAGATGAGATAACGGAAACCCTAAGAGTAGGGTGTTGCCATGTGACTAGTGAATGAGATAACCCTAAGAGTAGGGTGTTGGCATGTGATGAATGAATAAGGAAAATGAAACCCTAAGGATAGGGTGTACGATGAATCAAGTATTTTGATATCAATTCTCAGTATGAGATGTAGTGATGTTAAACAGTTAATTACATGATTTTATTTTAGTACCAGATTGACATGCATTCTGTTTATTTAAGAATTTTTAGTTTGTCTGCATGTATAGTATAACAATTTCTCGGTAATTACCATAAATTGAGATACTGTTATAACAGTTCTACAAAGATAATGTTTTGTGGTTTGATCTGGAATCAGATCAGATGTGTCCTAGGTTGAAAGACCAATGCAGATAGTTGATCAGAGGATCAAGAAACTCAAAATCGTGAGATACCCTTAGAGAAGGTTTTGTGGAGAAACCACAACCTAGAGGAAGCCACATGGGAGTTTTGGGATAGATATGCGTAACAAGTTTTCTTTTCTCTTTTAGGAATTTCGGGACGAAATTCTTATAAGGGAGGGAGATTGTTACGACCCATATCAGGGTTAGTCAATAAATACCTCAAATTACGTGAAACACTTTGATTAGTGCTAAGCACTTTGTTAAACATCATGGAAAATTTAAGATAAGACAACATGTGAATCAATAGTCAAGATTTAATCACCTGAGGCAATTAATGATAATTACAGTGTTAATAATTAAGTTAATTAAGTTGAAGTAAGTACACAAGTTGCAATTAGAGCTTTGATCCAGTGAAACAATCCATTTAGCATGTTTTGTGCTTTGAGGTTATAGAGAATCCCATGCTTGAAATGTTGCAAGAAGAATCGTCCAAATCGGACCTACGAGGCGCAAGCTGTGACCATTTCAGTATCTAGGGTTTAAGTTGCAATTTTTCCAATTATTCTTTTTAGTGGGTCGGTTGCTTTCTTTCCCTTATCTTCTTCCTTCTCAGCCGATACTCAATAGAACAGGACAGCGCAAGCGGTGCCCAACCAGCCCGATAGAACAGCAGCAGAGGGCGATTTGAGGCGGGCGATTTTGGGGCTCCCTCAACTCCGACCAGCAGCTGACCTCCACCCACTCCTCTTCTTCTCATCTTCCTCGCCCTAGGTGCACGCGCAGCACCTCAGCTAGCTGGGCGTCCGACCTGCTGTACAGAGCAGTAGCCGCAGCTATGGCCGGAGCTAGGGCCAGCAGTTGGGAGCCCTCCTGGGTGCAGCCAACATTCCAGAAACGATCACCTCGAGCCCGGCCACCTTGCCTCCGCCCACCTTCCATCTCCTCCCTCCGTAGCCTGCAGCTGAGCTTCATGGCCAAGCGGCCGATTTGCAGCCAGCCAGCTACTGCAGCAGCAGCCAGCTAGGTCGCCTAGGACATGCCTTGCAGCAGTAAAAGCTGCTCTCGAGCTCGACTGTAAGGTTAGGATACAAATCCTTGGCCATTAGTTCGATTTAGCATTCGATTGAAGCTCAGTTAGATTTACAGCTAGGTCAGTTATCAATCGGCCGAGTTATACAGTGATCAGCCGAGTTTCTTTATTAAGTATATCGATCAGTGTTTTGATCGGCCGAATTGGGAGTGATTCGGCCGAGTTTTCTTTATAGGTTATCGAGCAGGGTTCTGATCGGCCGAGTTGTAGGCGGATCGGCCGAGTTTCCAGCCAATCGGCCGAGTTCCCAGATTGGTCGGCCGAGTTTCAGTACTGTGAGTAGTAGTTCATTCAGAAATCATTATTTAACTCAATCTAAATGCTTAATTGCTTCTGTATCAGTTGGTATAACTTCTAAACAGTGTAGTACATACAATAGAGTATGTTAGATTCATTGGAACTTGAAATATGTAATATGCTTAATGAAAATGATGAATTTTTCTGTATTATAGTTGCAATGTATTTGCTGATTTAAAATTAGATGTTTAGCATCGAAACTGGATAAATGATACTGAATCATGTTTAAGGATGACAAATGATATATATGTGTTTCAAGTGATGTTCAGAATGTGCAATAAGTATGGAATGTGATATTCTTGTTTTAAATGGTTATATGTTAATCAGTTAATAGACTTAGGTGCCCTAACACTGTAGAACCCCTTTGACAGATCTGCTTCTTAGGGGTGAAACTCGTGTTGCAACATTATCCGTGCGGAGTCATGGAGACACGAGGACAGAGAGGCAGTGTCCAACAACAACGCGTGCGATGTCACGGTGGCACTGGAGAAAATTGAGGGTTATTGCAACAAGATCTGTGCAGAGTCATGGAGGTAACCCCGTGAGACTCTCCGCCTGTATACTCAGGTTAGAGGAGGAGTCTAGAGCACTCGATGTAGTGCAGTGAGGCCGATGAGCCTGAAGGCCGATGAGCCTGGGGTCCTGTGGCAGAGCAGGGCTGGCGTCAGACTTAGCATTTCTCGGGTGTGTCGCTAAGTCTTGTACGGTGGGATCGTAGTTCGCTACGGATCTTTATATGCAGGGTACACTGCATATGATTAGGGCATAACAATAATATAAATATGTAATCATATAGGATCACAATAAATTAATATATTCGAACTTTTGTGCCAATTCTATATATATATATGTTTATTTGTTTAAATATCTGTTGTTGCATAGAAATGTGATTATTATCTGCAAATCTGCTATGTCATTAGAACTGCCCTGCTTGTACTACACTTATGTTTTATTTCAATTTTATAAACCTGATGAGTTGTTTAGTGATAGCTAAGTGAAATGCTATTCACTGAGCGAGTAGGCTCATACCTCTACTCAAAACATTTTCAGGTCATCAACATCACAGGAATCTGGAGGATCCTTTCATCCTAACGCTCAGTCTGTAGAAGGTTTATGTAGTTAGTAGTTAGAGGTCTCTTAGTCCTTTCCCCTTGATCTTTGGGACAAGGTGTGGGTGAGAGAGAATGTGTATAAAGATGTAAATTAACTGTTATGCTTTATTTTATGTCGAACAATATAATATGATGTAGACTTTCTGTATATTGCTAGTCAGTTTAATAAAAATGCTTCCGCAGTTTGTTTAGTTTCATTTTACAGCATAAATCAGATTATCCTATTAATGTCTTTAAAATGTTTTAAAAGTCATGAGTGGTTTGGCTAGTGTGTAATCCCTCCGTCGCGCCCTAATCTCGTGATTAGTGGGTAATGCGAGATCGGGGTGTGACAGTGGTCCTCCTGTAAAAGATGATGGTAAGATAATATGTTTGCCTATATTTGTTGCATTGTTAATTCCAGAAGAATATGAATCTTTGATATTGACATATGTATCTACTCGAAATTTGTCATGATTATTTCTATGCCATGACAAAAGATCGTATTCGATACAAGCATAGGCATCAACTATAAACTGTTGTAAAAGCCTTCCACTTTGAAGTAAAGCATTATTTATTTCGACATCACGATCATGCAACCTATATGAATAAAATTTTAGAATAATGACAATTTTTCATTTATGATTGTTTTCACTTGGATTACATTGAATGTCAGACCTCCAACCATCCTCACCATGTGGGAAAAGTAATGGATATTGCAGCGGCATATAAGCATGATGTTTTTCACTAATTCTTTTTAGTGTATTATCTTTAAGGCAGATAATAATATCTCTACGTTCAGAAATCCCTTCATCTCCACCAACAACTAACATTGCTAGTTCATCGACAATAGGTACTGAATATTGAGAGCCAACATTGCTTCTATTAGCAATCAAACGTAATGAAAGTTCATTGATGGAATCATTTTGTATCCATTGATTGACATAACGAAATATCATAGCATAAGGATTTATCTCATTAATCATTTCACGCAATCTTATTATCATAGATGTATTCACTTTGGAGTAATCTTTATTATTTGAGAATACATTACATCTATGAGTGTCATCATTATCTGTATCATACACATAGAGTTGAGCATATACATGATGATTGTTATCTGCAGGTAAAAGTGAACCAATACGGTGATAAATTTGCCCATGAATACGAAAATTATAAGGACCCCTACCATCAATAATTGATATGTCTTGCAATGCACCCATTGATGGGAAAGCAAAAGCATTGTTATATTGGCGGATGTGTTTACGATAATGTCTTCCTTCTTTACCACTTCCTTTTAGTAAATCATCAAGGTAAGAGGGAATGGAGTGCAACATTGGTAATTTAAATTTTCCATCCCAACAACATGAATGAAAATGTGGAATCCGATCACCTTTTCTTATGACTCTTTCCTCAAACCACATGTATCCACCACAATATATACAAACACATGAAGGGAATCCCAAGTAATGTCATTCTTTGAAATCTGCGTGTGTTCGACCTGTCAGTTTTAGTTAAATATTGCATTTATTTTAATGTATGTATATTTATAAAGGAATTACTTCGATCTTTTTGTGAAATCCTAGCATCTGACAGATAACTCCGCAAACGCTTTCTACACCTTTCATAATTGGAATCACCTATAAACAATGCAGATTTATTTATTACAATTTTTTTAATTATTTACAATCAACTATAAATTTCCACACAAAACACTACAACAAGTAATCATCCAGGAAATTATATGATAGAACACGCGTAAAGCATGACTTTAGTACTGATAAAAAGATATAAAATAAAAGAATACAAACCTTGAGAAGATGAGCTTGCCATGACTTAAACCAATAGTAAACCTAATTTTTTTTCAAAGGAATTCACTATGTAAAACTTTACCACCATATATATACTCTACCTAGATGTTAACACTTCTTTCTAAGTATACTCATCAAAATAACAAACCTGCAACCAAATGCTAGTTTAGTATTCTAGTTTTATACGATATCCATTCTTTTCTAATATTCAGTATGAATGAATGGAAAGTTTGCATCCAATGTAAGAACTACCTAGATACAAATCTACAGCCACATGATTATAAAATGACACCAGATGGTCTGTGCTTATGACTTGAACCATATATGATTTATTAAATTTTCTAAGATTGTAACTCATGAAAAAATATATTATGCTTTTTGTAGAATATTACAGGGAATTCTATTTTAGTTTTTTAATATGATCTATTATATAAATTAGTGTAAAGCTACCAACCCTCCAAAAAATAATGTTAATTACTTCAAAGGGTTGATATACTCTTACATATTTCAATGATTATATATTCTACCCAACCTAAGATGATCAAATATGTAATTATGCTAACTAAATTTTATCCATATTTTTTCAGTTTCTGATGTTAATTTTCTTTTCGTTTTTAAATCCATATGTTTAAGGGTTGATAATTTTCTATCTTGGATTGTGATGATAGAATTTTTTATATCTCAATAATCTAATTAAGGAGGAATTTTTTATCCAAATGACAATATGTTGCAAGGTACAACATACCCATTTTTATTATATTACAATATCATAGTTTTTTTAAGCATACTTTTTAGAATCCCATATTTATTATATTACAATATCATAGTTTTTTTTAGCATACTTTTCAGAAAGTATTTTTTAATCTTATATCAAGATTGTTTTCTCATACAGGAATACAACTTTTTCACTCAGTTCCTATCATAATATCATAATATCTAAAAATGAAGCGCATATTTTTTTCATGTAAAGGGAGCTGATATGGAAGAAATATAACCTTCTAGTTTGCCTTCTAATATTGAATATTAATTTCAATCCAAACATAAATGACAATTTGTTTCTTTCTAAGGAGAACATCAATGTTACATTCCACTTTTTTAAGTTACAATTTCAAATGTTATGGAATTTATTGTGTTTTGATATTTATTTTCTTATGAAGAATACAATATTTTTATGGTTTGCAACACGTAAATTGTCATGGTTTAGATTGAATTCACCGGAACAATATTGATTTCCATCTTCTGAAAATGGAATTTAAATTTTAAAGAAATTGTGATCCTCCAATGAAAGCACTCAAATAATCACAATCTATGTTATGCCTTCTCATATTAAGATCTATGTCCATTCCTCTTACTTTAAGAATAAAATAAAAGCTTAGAATATAACAAAATACACATATGGAAACCCGTACTGAAGATTTCATCAAAATGAATTGTGATGTAGCCATAATTGACAAATGGTTTGGTGAAAATGTTATTTAGAATGTCCACAACGAATGGGCTAACATTTTCCCTAAGAAGGGACTGGCATATGATGTGGAGACTGTGTTGTCTAGTAAACATATTAGATGTATGTAAATGTATGTATGAGATGTGTTAATGGAAAAAAATTAGCTTACAAATTGTTTTTATCGTGAGAATGACATAAATATTTTTTTATGGCTACTTGAATTATTGTTTTAGACCATTTTTTATGTCCCGTATAAAAAAGTAACAATGATAATTTACTTAGATTGTCGTAAGCAATTTGTTAATATGTACGACATTTCTAACTTTAGCATATGGAAAACACAATATCATCCTATGGAAGATAAAGAATTAGTATAGCACACACCTCATGTTCATGTATGTATGACAACCTTTTGATGTTGTCGATGTAGTTTGTGTATAGTATGGTGAATGGTTATTTAAGAGGCGGTAAGTTGGTATGATTGTTTAGGAGGTGATTTTCTAAAATATATATTATATTAAGCGACACATCTATACTACATAGGAAAGCCCGTGTAGGGGGTTGGATCTAATCCGGCGGGCATGAAGCAGAGGGCGACCCCAGGAAGCTACCCCAATAAAGCGGTTTGCGCCTCGTCAAAGAGTGAAGAAGCCATCATGACAATGGGCAGTGACCAATATGGGCATTAATATTAGAAGAATGAGAGAAGGAATTGAGGAAAAAAATTGATCTTTCCAAGCCAGACCAGTTCATGCTGCTGTAACCATTTAAAAACTGCGTATTCAGAGGGAGCGGCACATGAGATTGCGTGATAATATTGGAATGAGTGGTAATTGGAGTAATAATGAGAAATCAGTGGGAAGAGGATTCCAGAACTGGATTGAATCATATATCGTGGTCCTCCTGTAAATCATATGTAGATTTGCATGGAAGTTACTTTGATGTATTCGTGGAATCCTAGCATCTAATAGATAATTCCGTAAACGCTTTCTACTTCTTTCATGATTACAATGACCTATAACTAATGTAAATATATTTATTACATTTATTTTTGTTATTTATAATAAACTATTAACTTACATATGAAAATTCTACAATAAGAAACCTTGAGAAGATGAGCTTGCCATGAGTGAAATCAACTTTCAACCTATTATAAAAAAGTTCAAAACAGTTAGCTAATTATAATGTTATTTTACGTTTGGTAATAGAATATTTTTGTTGATATATAAAGGAGAAGTACAAAATAACCTACTATTTAATTAAAAATTGGATAGTCGAAATGAATTTTAGATGATTTTGTAGTGTCCACTGAATTTACTTGTTCAATGTGATCAAAAACTAACATGCAGCAAAATTATAATAACAATAGGCATTGCTAGTTAATAGTTTATCTGTCCATGAGAAATTTTTTGGAATCGAATGGAAGAGTCATCAGAGTTTACTCTGGTACTATTGTGCTGCTTCTTTCCTATATCTCCGGTGCCTCTCGGCTTCAAGTACCAATAGCTCTTTGAAGGGTAAGGGGTGGTTTCAAAGTCAGCGTTAACAAAGGGCGGAGGTTCCTCGTCAGTCAAAGCTTCATTTTCCTTTCCCACCGAATTAAATTTGTAAGTATAGTGTCAGGATCGGGATTATAAAACCAAGTAATTATGTCAATTAACAGATAACACGTTCTTATGAAAGCTATTAACCACTCTTTCTAAGATATCAAAAAGTCAAACGTATATGATGACAGATGTGGTCAATGTACATGTCAGAGTTTGATATGAGATAATCAAATCAGAACATAAAACACCGCAAGATCAAGTAGAGTTCAGATCAATCCAAGCTAACCAAGGTAATACAATAATAAACGAGATCTCTTGCATAAGTACATTAGATTCCAGTTTAAGATTGGCAGGGAAAACGCACATTGTTGATCGTACAGATGTTTCAAATTCAGAAAGACGAGTAACACTTTGTATAATATTAACAGAAAAAGAACTTTTTCCTACATACCTGGCAAGCTTATAAAGCCACTTGCCTAGATGTAAGCTAATCGTAAGTAATCAGCATAACCATCTCCTTTTTTGGTCTTAAAAAGCACAACAAATATGTTTAAGTGTATTTTGAAATACAGGACATCGTCATGATATTGAGAAATTGTGACTGTTGCCTACCTGAATAGGTGAATGGTAAAGGTTGAATGAATGAAAAGATACTGTTGCATGAAGACGGATGATCGTTAACAAAGAAACTTATCTCAGATTCAACCCCAAAAGGAAACAACATTCACAAAACAAACAGAATTCGTAAGAAAGTCATAGCACTATCAACCATTCTGAAACAGAAAAAACCAGTACCTAAATCTGGTGCAGTAACAAAGAACACGCATGAAGGGAGAAAATTATTAACACATGAGATCGAATTACAGACAGATTTGCAAAATAAAGAGAAAATAAAGAACCTGATAAAGCAAACGCAGATGAGATGAAAGCAAAGCCGATCAAGCTGAAGATTGAGTAAACCCCCTTCAATGGACCGCACCGACCGGAACGATCACACCAAAAGTGTAAGCCGCCAACGCGTCGCTGCAACCGCCGTGGCACTCTTGCGCACTGACAAAGCGTAATCCGAAGGAACCCGAGAGGACCCCCCTTTAACCCCTATTGCAAATAAAATGAAGAAAAATTAGGAAAACCTGATAAGGCATATGCAGATGGGATGAAAACTGCACTGACCGCAACAAAAGCAACCCGCCAACGTATCGCTGAAATCGCCAGATGCAACCGCCGTGGCACTGTCGTCTGTATCAAAGAGCACCCACAAAGCGTGATCCGAATAAACCCGATAGAACTCCCTTTAACCCCTGTTGCAAATTGCAACGACACCCCCGGACTGATTTCCTATGTGTGCCACTTGTGTGGCTGTACATCGAAGGACCGGCATGTAAATAGAAAAAATGAGTAAAAACATTGCATGGAGCCCCCTCCACCCCCTTTCCTATATAGTATAGATATGACGCTTCATGGAGCAGTCATATTTTTCCAACAGGAAATGTATTTCATCCCGTAGCGAGCCCTTGGTACCCGTCGATACCCTTTTTCTTCTTCAATCACAAGCAAGGTAATGATACCACTCCATGGTATTTAATAGCAACTTATTAGCGACAGCATCTTCTACCATTCCTTAGTATGTAACAAGACTCCAATTTCCCTTAGGAAGTGGATAGATTTTTATCAAAACCTCTTAAAATAACAACATTTATGCTGCTTTATGTCACGTTCATAAAAACATCGAGCTTGAGAACACGCTTCTGGATCGCTGTGCATTAACAGATAAAGTATTATGGCTTTGGATACTCAATGGCTAACCAATGCTCTTTTTCAGTGGCTTTGTTGTTTGTCATTGTCATGATTCATAATTCTACTCTCTTATCCTCGTAGGTGCTAGGATACCAATCAAGCTTCTCTCATTAGTTAGATTGGAAATTGCAAAAAAGATATATAATTGTCTCTTTACTGCTATTTCAGGCAAAAGCATGATCTGACTTTGCTTGCATCTTTTTCTTTCGTCATCCTGCCACACTCCAAACGAAATACAACTATTGACGTGTCAGTCTACGTTTTTCCCAAGTCCTCTCATCTAGTGAGTACGATGAAAAGGTATCCAAATTTTGTTAGCAGCATCGTATCTTTTATATGTAGACAGGGATGTCTATATTTTTTTTCCGTCCTCTTGTCTAGGGATTATGATGAAAATGTACCAAAACTTTGTCAGCAGTATTGTATTTTTACTGCTAAATATAGCAATGACTTTAATCTACCCCAGATGTTAGAGGAAATAATCGAATAGAACCTTCGTTTTTTGTTAGTTGTTATAATGTTGGATATGGGGTAATCTTTTGTTTTCCTACTAGCAAAACATGTCCTCATTATTCTAAGTGGAAGGATAATAAGTGCAAATCACCCCCTCATTTATATTAAAGTATGCTTTAATGGAACAGTTCCTAGACAACGCGATATGCCGTTAATAGGTGACAGTAGACATGCGAGGAGAAGCGTGACAGAGAGCCTCTAACCTCAGTGACAAAATCAGCATGTCCTAGCTGTTCAAGATTAAAGGATTTACGGTACCATTGGGTGAATCAACAAAACTGGTTCTGCACTACAAGAAACTGGTGTATTAATGTCAAAATTCACGACCACTTTATTATCTTGACGTAATTGCTACATAAAAGGCGGCAAGAATTTTTGTTGGCCGTTATTGATGTACCCAATAACGACCAAAGTTTCTTTCTGACGTAAATTATAAAACTTTTCGTCGTTAAAACTCCTCACCCCCTTCCATCAAATCAAGCTCAAAGCATACATCCCCATTCCCCACCAATTGATTTCATTCACAAATATTATTCATACTTTTAGAAATAGTTTGTAATTTTTATATTTACATTGGTCTGAAAAATATATTTCATAACAAATTAAGTTCTCCAACTCCCCTCTTCTTACGTTTCCAGAACGATCACCCAATATTCCATAACATTGGTTCAACTACCTCTCTTGATGCGGGCGCAAACTGCTATGCCCTAGGTGCGTCGCCCTAGGGGCGACGGCGGGCGAGAGGATCTCAAGCAGGAGGCGGCACGCGGGCCACCTCAGGGCTCCGTTACCGGGCGATCCTCCTAGCCGGCCTATTGAGGGTGGATCACAGTCGTAGGTATCCTATGCAGCGACGATGAACCTGCTCGTGAGGGAGCGGCGGAAGAAGACGACGACCTACAACCTAGTCTCCATCTCCAGAGACGACCATGACGCGAGGTAAGGAACCTCCCTGGAGATATGGCCCCCTTCTCTTTCACCTCTTGACTCTGCCTCCCTGTAGCTCGCCATCAATTTTGGACTTCCGCGAGCGGTTCCTCGCGTGGAAGTCCAACCAAGGCGGGTTGTCGACGACTCAACCCCTGGGTGACCCGGATGCAGGCGTGGCTGCAGATGTTTGTGGTCAGGTTGGACCGGTGGAGAGGAGTGGATACCTAATCGAGGATGGAGCATCAGGGGACCAGGTTGCAGAGGATACAGGTGACTGTGGCAGTGGGGGAGGGCTTGTTGGGCAGAGGGATTCTCGAACTAGCGATTCCCCCCTCCTCTTCCTCTTCTGCTGCTGACCTAGGGAGCAACAGTGAGAGGTCTGTCAGGACCTTGCTGCTAACAGCTGTTGCCAGTGAGGTGCTTGAGGTTATGCCTCAAATACCTGATCCAAGTCCTTCTCAATCCATAGGCTGCGAGACACTAGGTCTTGACAGAGGCATTTGTAGCATTCTTGGCGGATCCTTCTGGGTTGGGACTCTCTGTGTCCCTTTGCAAGTCACCATCCTGGAAGATGCATCAGCCATGAATTCACATGGATCGACTTTCATAGACCATGAATTAATGGCAGCAGCGTAATAAGACCGTGTTGATACAATATTATTCTCTCTGCTGACAATTCTGAAGTGCTTCAAATAAACTGGTAAGATTTTAAAATTTATTAGTCAATATTCCAGTGCTTTATTTTAACTAGTAAGATCTTAAGAGTTATTAACTATTGTTTGTAGTCTCAATGTACCATAGGTGTTATGTTTTTTTTAATCAAATAGCATTGTCTTCTATTGGAGATAACTTAAACTGAAGAATAATGACTGATTGTAAAATTGCATCTATATTGTAAGCATTTTTCTCTACCTAGTCCCGTGTCATTTATTCATGTTAAATCCTACTCAGTCATACTTTAGTCTCTCGTTTTTTGTAGAGTTTTCTTTGATTTTGATATAAACTATACAACGATTAACACTCTCATATAATCAAATAATTGCATAGTATTAGAATGATGGTGTAATCGAGACATGTTTTGTGAAAAACGTCAAAACCAACAATAGTAAAATGAAAATAAAACTTATGGCTAGCAATAATAAAATCCTACTTGCTGCTTGCTTATGTAAAAGTCTAAACTAATCACTTAGTTTGAACCTAATACTTTTCATGTTTGACTCCATTAAGTTATAGTGTGACCTTGCCGATGATCATTGTAGTTTTATTAGTAAACAATCATTCTTCTTCCAAATACAATATATATGGACTAAGTAATGAAGTTAAAATAATTCCTTTTCTTAGATTCAGATTCTTAGATTAACAAACCAAATGTAGGAAATCATTGACTACATAGAACATTATACACTTACATGAAGGAAATTTGTCTAATACTTTCAGACTTTTTTTGATATTATTCTTTGTTCACCAAATCAAGTACTATATTATATTGAAAATTATGTACACACGTGTCAAAATACTTTATAAAGTAGATGCACTTTCAAGTAAATGGTATTTTGTATAGATTTGTATGCTTTCTGGTTTTGATATAAAATGTCATCTTGAGGATATGAATCAATTGTTTCTAAATATAGTATTAATCCCTCTTAGTGTCATACAATATAATAACGTACATATTTTATGGGCTTATTTAGTTGTTGTATGTAGACTTTCCTTTATACACTTAGAGAATCATTGGAAACTGCTTGTGCCATTGTGTATGTAGACTTTTCTTTATTCACTATTTTCAACATGGTACATACTTAGTACTTAGATGCCATTCTTCATGGATTAGAATACCACATTTAATTAAGGTAAAAGGAAGTCATCCAATAATAATACAGTAAGATAAATATGGTATAATAAATCATCCTATAATTAATCTAACAAAATGAAACATCAATTCGTGTAGAAAAATGTTCTTGTGTTGGTATAAGCCATTCATATCTTGAATTAGGTTTTTTTATTGGGTCTAATTCAACCAATCAAATTAAGCATCACCACTGATATCAAATGGATTTACAATCTTTATCAAATGCACTTCAATCTTTTCAAATATAAAAATCAAATACGATTTACAATTTACAAAATTTCTTTTACATAGTTTTACTTATAATATCGTGATGATGGTTAATATTCAAGATTTTCTTATACAATTTACTCTTGAATCTAGCTTAACACTAAGAGCAAAAAGACATTACAAATAACTACAACTTTATCACTCACTTTGAAAATTATTTTTTGTAGGACACCTTACATGCAGTTACAACATTACAAACCATCGTGGACTTCTACATCATAAGCTTGTTATGGTTTTGTTCCAATAAGTTTTCTTTCATTACAAGACTTTCCTTGTTGAATGACAACACCGCTTCAAAGGAGTTATCACACATAGTTATATGTTTGTTAATATGCCCTGTTGCACATGGAAAATGTGTCCTGTTTGTTAATATGCCCTGTTGCATATGCGGAAAATGTGTCTGTTGTACATCTGAAGTTATATGTTTGTTGCACATTCAGTGATATGTGCCCCTAATGTATCATTTTTTTTACAGGTACATAGTTTTATATATGTGATGATGATTTCTATTCAGATGATATGTGCACACTCATTATGGAAAGAGCTATATATTATTTTCTTCTTGATTCATTCTTCGATTGACACATAGTAAATTCTTTGATGCAAGAAAAGAATGTCACATCCATTAAAGAAATTCTTCCTTATGCAAAGTATGAATTTGAGAGAAATTTATATATATGAATATACCACACATGCTTGATTAAAAGGCCAACCTGCTATTACAAATAAGTAAGTTTTCAAACATGAACTAACTCATTTTTTTTCTTTGATATATATAGATTCATAGTTACTTTCACTATATGTTCATATGTTTCTTTGCATTTTTAGGTTTTTTTGATGATTTTACATGGAAAAAGACTGAGTGGAGTCTTGTACTGAAACACTTCTTGGAAACCCCTCCCTATCCCCTAAACTTCTAAACGCATGTCGTTTTGTTTTTCAACACACAATGTATATCTTGTTTTTGTTTTCGAGTGAGCATATGGAAAATATGCCCCATAGCACATGCAGAAAATGTGTCCATTACACATCTAGAGATATGTGTCCATTGCACATTCAACTTTATGTATCCGTCGCACATCCGGAGATATGTGCATTTCATGTATTGTCTTTCTAATACATTAAACTAACAATTGTAGGTTCTCATTTATCATTAATTGATGACAATTGATATTCACATGATATGTTGCACATAGTTGTGGGACTGGACTATATAAGGTTTTCTTCTTCTATACGTTCTTCACTTCTATGAGGACCTCATTTCATTGGTGTAAGAAAAATCAAGTATGGGCATTGAAAAAGTAAGTACTCTTCTTTTATACATATTGAATATGTGAACATAAGCATTTTTCATCTATTCATAATATATGCATATATCTGTATATATATATGAATATATACATATATTTATATATACATATAGTATGTATACCCACATATATGTATACGTACATATATGTATACACACATATAGATATACGTACATATATGTATATATACATATATTTATATATACATATATATATGTATACACACACACACACACACACATATATATATATATATTTATTTATATATATATATACATATATTTGACAATTCAAAATAAACATATAAATTATGTCTTACAATTTATATAGAGTACTCAAACATGAAAATAATCTAAGTTGAGCACACTTGGTTGTACTTATGACTTGTATACATTATATTAGAAGTCACATTTTAGATGTTTAGAACAAAGCTTACTAAATTAGAAGATGTTGAGCCTTATCATTTGTAAATATGGTGCATTGAACTAGATTCTGTAACATAAATTTGTTTTAGCCTTTATCATTCATATATGTAGTAGAGATTCTTAGATTAAATCTTATGATAAGCTATCACACAAACATGCATGCTTTCACACTTTTAGATCAATAGTAAAAAATTAAAATTGTAGAGTCTGGGATGCACAAACACTCCCGGAGGATGTCGTGTCTGTGTGATAAATTTATGACACATGGAGAACATGCCTCTGACATGTCCACTTAGTAGAAAAAATGTTTTCATCCTTATTTTCTTCTCCCAACAAAAGTAGTCAAGTGTTTTCATCCTTATGATTCCTCTTTTCTTGCTTCTCTACATCTCCATCTCCCCTCCTTATCTCTTGTTTGTGCATCTTAAGTAACATTTAAATGTATGCCTCTTCTCTTTCTTCCCTCTCAATCTCCAAGGCACCTTATTTTTCATCTTCTCCATCACCACCAACATATTTCCTTACACCCTCTCATTCTTCCTCCTAATGGTACATGTTCACCATTACTTACACCAGTGTTGTCATCCTTATGCCTCCTCTTTTCTTGCTTCTCTACATCTCCATCTCCCCTCCTCATCTCTTTAATGTGCATCTTAAGTAACACTTAAATGTATGCATCTTCTCTTTCTTCACTCTCAATCTCCAAGGCACCTTATTTTTCATCTTCTCCATCACCACCAACATATTTCCATAGTTTTCAGAACCGAACCGTTGAGGCCTTCGGTTCTCAGTTCATTGGTTAAATCGGTGGTCGGACCAGTTCAACTGGTGACGTCATCATGATGTCATATTTAATTTAAATAACCAAAACATATAGGTACTTTATGGAAAGTATACAAATGAAATAAGAATTAATAACATGAATGCTCATAGTTATATAATTGACTACTTTACTAAATTCCTATATCAAATTATCAATAATACAACTACAAAGTACTAAGTTACTAACTACAAAATATTAAAAAGCACATCAACAAACTAAATTAATCAATAAATGAAGTAAATCATTCATAATCCTTCATCCAAACTTTAATCTTTAAGATAAAATAGATAGCCATATCATGTTCAGAATTGTCACAACTCATTAACAATTAATAAGTACTAGACTACTAGTTGACCATCCTGGTCTCCTCCTGGTCTTTAAGCGTATGATTTCTACCAGTGGTGGAGCCACATTAGGGCCTGGTGAGGCACGTGCCTCACTCGGATTGTAATTGGCCGATAAAATTGCATAAAAGTTTTATTACGGTTGCAAATTGGGCCGATGAATCCTAGTCTTCGTGGAATCCTAGCCTTGCTACGTGATGTGTACCAATACTTCTCAGTTTTTGAGATAAAAAGGGTTTCACTTGAATATTCCCTATATAAGAAGTTGCTTTATGCTTTTGGACTGGCAACTGTAGACAGGCGTGCAAGGCACAACCGCACAGGCGGAAGAATGAAGACCGAAGATCAAAACAGTGCAAGCCGCATGAGTGTTGTTGACTGTACGCAGTTGGTGTGCAGGCCGTGCGGTGCTCCCTAATAGGAATTAGGAAGGTAGATTAAGCATTATCATATTCCTTTACTCTTTCTCTCTCAATCGATTCATTGGATTCTATTTTTGTAATCGGTACATTGCATTAGTTTTTTCTCCAATTTGTTTATTTTTGTATTCATTATCGATAGTATTGATTCTCCGTTTCTTTATTTTGTTGCGGTTCCTTTTTAAAATCTTGTTCTTTTACTAAAGCTTTCTGAATGAGCAATGAATTGATAACTTAGAACATGACATTGGTCGTCGGTCCTTTGTTTCCTCATTGTTTTTCTATTTGAATCAAACATCAAGTTGAGTTATTGAGTTGTTATTGTTATTATTGTTTGGCTTCATCTCATGCCTCTCATTGCAACACTTCGTTTGATACATTTCTACATAACACAAAACACCAACTTCAGATTTCAAGATGAAAATTGTGGCAATATGTGGTAATATTTATATTAGTTATAGTTCAATTACGATTTAATTGGCATTAATATTAGTTTTTGTTATGTTTTTAATATAAATTCATGTTTTGGATGAAGGTTAAGGGATCCAATCACAATCATGGCTTAAAGTTGGCAATAACTTTTCTAAGACATAGGCAAACTTATATTCACATGAAATCACATGTAAGTAGTGTATTCATGTTTTTTATGTATTCCTCATTCTTCTACAAATAGCTCTCTACTAAATTTTATATGTCGAATTTTGTTTAGACATTCTTTGTTCATTTTTTTGACATATAGATAGAACTTGTTTTATATATTTCTCGTATCTTTTTTTGTTCATTTAATAGGAATCAATCAAAGATTGATAAGTTCTTAATTAAAAATAAATTTAATGTTGAACCATCACATTCTAAAAAAGAAAGTGGATCAAGTAATGAGATGGATACTTCTATCCCAGTTTCTCAACCCGAACCTCAAAATTATGGTGGTGGGCTTGACTTCAAAGCAGAAGATTTAATAATTGATCCTGGAGTTAGATCCCAAATTTCACATTATCACCCTAATGTGCAAGATATTGTTGGAAGGGCTTACCTAACAAAGGGACCATGCCAACTTCCTAATTATAAATTTCCAGTGACAACTTTTGGATCAAAAAAATGTCGATTTGTATCAAGTTGGTTTGTTGAACATTCTAATTGGTTAGATTATAGTGTTGTCAAAGATGCAACATTCTGCCTACTTTGTTATGTTTTCCCATCTTGTCACACCGACCCAACATTTATCAGTGATGGGTTTAGATATTAGAAAGATAAAAAGAGACTTGATAATCATGTAGGTGGACCGACAAGTCCTCACAATACATCAAAAGGAAAATGTCAAGACCTACTGAATGATAATCAATGACTGACTGTTCTTATTGCTAGGCATACAGAAGAACAAAATATTGAATATCGACTACGGTTGAAAGAGACTATTGATTGCATAAGATTTCTTTTGAACCAAGGTTTAGCCTTTCGTGGCCATGACGAATCGGATACTTCTGCAAATAAGGGAAACTTTCTTGAGTTACTTAACTGGTTAGCAAATCAAAGAGATGACATTAAGCAGGTCGTACTAAATAATGCTCCTGAAAACTTGAAACTCACCTCTCTGGAAATTCAGAAAGATATTACAAATGTCATTTCAAATCTAGTTTCTGAAGATATAATCTCTGATATCTCTTGTTGTGGTGGTCTATTTACAATCCTGGTTGACGATTCATGTGACATATCAGTTAAAGAACAAATGGCCATGGTTGTTCGATATGTTGACATGAAAGGTATGATAATTGAACGATTTCTTGGTTTAGTACATGTTACTAATACTAGTATTGTGTCACTAAAAGAAGCTATAGATGACATCTTTATTAAATTTAGATTGGACGTGAGTGGCTTGAGAGGTCAAGGTTATGATGGTACAAGCAATATGAAAGGAGAATTTAATGGATTGAAAGCTCTCATACTAAGAGAGAATCCTTGTGCCTTTTATGTTCACTACTTTGATCATCAGTTACAATTGATACTTGTTTCAGTTGCTAAAAATCACTTGCAGGTGGCTTGTCTATTTGAAACAGTTCATCAAATTCTTAATTGTATTTCTGGCTCATGTAAGCGTACTGACTACCTTCGAGCTCAAGAAGTGGAGAGAGTGACAAAAGCACTTAAAGAATGTGAAATTTCTACTGGAAGAGGAAAAAAATCAAGAACTTGGAGTCAAACGATCAACTGCTACTCGATGGGGTTCACATTATAACACTTTAGTTAACTTATGTGTTATGTACCCTTCTATTGTCAAGGTTCTATAGATTCTCACTCAAGATAGTGAGTTGGCAAAAAATCGGGCAAAGGCTCACAAACAACTCTTAGATATGGAGACTTTTGATTTCATATTCATGATGCTTTTGATGAAGAAACTCTTGGGAATAACACATGAATTATC
The DNA here is from genome assembly GCA_963693085.1 of Alisma plantago-aquatica. Taxonomy (NCBI): domain Eukaryota; kingdom Viridiplantae; phylum Streptophyta; class Magnoliopsida; order Alismatales; family Alismataceae; genus Alisma; species Alisma plantago-aquatica. The sequence continues at coordinate 856,023,489 of OY856410.1, read as the reverse complement.
AAACACACTACAACGAAAACATCAAGATATTTTCAATGCTATGGGTCTCGTCAACACAGTGAAGGTACAATTGAATTTCTTAAGAACCAATGATGTTGCATGGGAGTCTTTCATGAGTAGTGTCAATGCATTCTGCTCAAAGTATGAGGTATCATTGAAGAACATGGATGAAACCTATGTTATGCCAGGAAGAACAAGACATGGCAATGAGGAGAAGACTAATCTACACTATTTTTGATTTGATATATTTAATACAGTGATATATTTACTACTTAATGAGATTAATGACCGCTTCAATGAGAGTAACACTGAGTTATTATTATGTGTTGCTTCTCTTGATCCAAGTAATGACTTTTATGCTTATGATGAAGATAAGCTAGTTATATTTGCACAATTTTATCCATCAGATTTCAACATACAAGATATTGATAAATTGAGATGTCAGCTTGAGAATTATATCTTTCATGTTCGCCATAATCCTTCTTACAAAGAACTTCATAGCCTCACAGAACTTACGTAGAAGATGGTGCTGATGAAGCAAGATAAAGACTTCTGTTTAGTGTATCATCTTTTAAAGCTAGCAATGCTTTTGCTTGTAGCAACTGCATTTATTGAGAGAATATTTTCGATGATGATAATTGTAAAACATCATCTATGAAATCGGATGGGTGATGAATATCTCAATGATTGTTTGTTGGCCTATGTCGAAGGAGAAATCTCAAGAAATCTTGAAACAAAGAATATTATCCAAAAATTTCAGACTATGAAACCTAGACTAGGATCTCTATGACATACAATGTAATTTTTAATAAAATATGTTATCTTATTCATATTTTGGATATTGTTGATAATTCGTACATCATTTTTACATATGAACATATATTACGTTTTTGAAAAAAATACTATCTTATATTTGTGCCTCACCCAATCTCAAATGGCTCCGCCACTGATTTCTACCCATCCTGGTCTCCTCCTAAACATGTGTAAAACATATATATGGTTGTAAATAAATGTAGATATTTTCACATCCTTGCTCACAACAGACATTACTTGTACCAGATCAACCATATCCTCCAAAATTCGATCCATACAATGCGCAACACACGGAGACCAATATTGTGGGCTCTGATCTCCAAAATCACGATATAAACTTAGCGGAAGCGATTCGATTAACAGCGGAAGACAAAAATCACAGGAAATTAAAACTTTTCAAGATAAGAGCTTGAATCTATAAAAACTTCTTTCATAAAAGGAGATAAACTGTTTACATTTCAGATAATTACTTCTTGAGTAATTATATACAACATGATACAAAATCTCAAGAACTTAAAACCAAAATCTCAGACCAAAAGACTCCAAGGACCTGAGATTACAGAGAACACATAGGACTGACTATCTAACTATACAACTCAGCAGTATGAATCTCCACCTGAGATTTACTGCTGCTCCTGATGCTGCTACTGCTGATATTGGTCACTTGAAGATTCATTCCTTCACCCTCGATGACCACCTAAAAAGTTGAAATCTATAGGGTGAGACAATTTTAAATAATTGTCCCAGCGAGAGTTATAACTCTTCACCAGAAGCTTTATTATTGCAACCAAGAATAACATAGGCAATAAAAGCTTTAAGGTAATCAGCAGCAGATTGTTATCAATTAGAACAACAACATTTAAGGAATATGAAGAACATGTATACTAAGTAATGTATCTTCGACCAATGTATCTCGTAGTTCAACCTAAGCAGATATACTACGCGGTTGATTATGTTTTACAAACATCATTATGCCCCTACGGAGATGAGGTATACCGCTCATACTCCAACCGATCACTATTAAGTCGCATCGGTATCATACATAGGTCATCAAAAGAGCCGGATTCTTATGACCTCATCTTCCTCAGTCAGTAAGAGGATCAACATGCAGGACATCTAGTGTCTCTACTACTATAGCTTACCAGGGTATTCTGGTACTTCACTATTAGAGTCACAGTGGCATTCTGTACTCTCTTCGCTACCGAAAGATTTCTTGTTTATCTCTCATTGATGCGGTATAAAAGATTTCCTCGGGAGATTAGTGTTACATCACCCCGGCATAAAACATAGTGAAGGATTGATAGATTAAGATACATCTACATCAATTCCTACACTAGGATGTAAGGAAATTCACATCCATACTACCCCACATATTCAAAAGTATGTGCTCCAGGAATACCCTTAGGAAAACTTGTTTCACCATCATTTAACTCCTGACAATGATGGATCTATGATCAGGGCTCTACATGGTATGATTATACTTGATTAGTTAGGTACATTTCAGTATTCTTTTATCATCATACATGTTTTCAAACATTAATCATTAGCATAGCAGCTATGAAGGAAGAATACTAAATGTAACAAGCCTAACTCTCATCAATTATCATTTCTCAATATTATCATCACAAGTCATCTCTTAAAGCATGACCTTGATGGTATTCATGGCTCTCGCGGCCTATCAATCTCATAAGATGCTATTAACAAGGCATCAGGATATATCACTATTCATAAAGCTAACAACATGCTTTCAATGAATATAGTATCATCATCCATACCTGGATATGATCATCCTCATAAAGGAACCTGCATGGTTAAATCAACTGATAACAGTAAATAACTCATTTAAAGAAGTTGTATCTCCCTACTCATACAAGAGCTAGGTTTCCCTGGTTTTCATCAATTAGGATTTACGATTCACATTACATGTCATCACCCTAGAATTAGGGTTTACTATTCACCTCATGGTGAAATGATCTCATAACATCCTCATGTATGAGAAACATCATCATTAAAGACCTCAGATAATATTAAGATTCATCAATTATCATAATTAGGGTTTCCATGATCTCACATAAGTGGATCATACCTAAACTTGCACATTCATGTATATTGAAGGTATTTTACTTGAGTTTCCATTATAATTGGTACTTTCTCTCTCCTCTAACTAGTAGATAGTGATTACACTAATCTAGATTAGGTTGGGTTAAGTCCTCATTGATTAACACAAGTCAACTCATCACTATCATGTGATTAGGGTTTGATTAAAACAAGGTATCACTCAATTGAACCTTTCAGGGGCATTTTGGTAATTTACCCATTGACCATCATCATGGGTCAATTCATTAGCCACTTAGTCCCTTAACATCTTAGGTTACTATTAGGGTTTAGATTAGATCATCATTGAACCATTTACACCTTCAAGTGATTAAGTATAATCAACCTTGAAGGTCTCCAATTGGTTTAGGGTTTAACCTTCAACCTTCAACCCATTTGATTCTTAAACGACCTTGAACTTGTTTAATCTCAAATTACCTTGAATCCATTTGAACCTTGAACGAGTGTGGACCCACTTAATCTTAAACGGGTGTGGACCCATTTAAGTCCAAACGAGTGTGGGCCCATTTAAGTCCAAACGAGTGTGGACCCGTTTGAGCCTAAACGAGTGTGAACTGGTTTGAGCTTAAACAGGTGTGAACCCGTTTGGACTCAAACGAGTGTGAACTCGTTTGGATAGAAATGAGTGTGGACTCATTTGGACTCAAACGAGTGTGAACTCGTTTGGGCTTAAACGGGTGTGAACTCGTTTGGTCTAAAACGATTATGGTTCTACTTGGGTTCAAACAGCATGAACATAAAAGGTGACACAAAGTTTATGCTTGAATAGGATTTCTTATGTTGAAGCTTTCAATTGGCCCAAGCCATGTTAACCATATACAAATTGAGTCAATTAGGATGAGCCTCTATCAGCTGGACACCAAATTGACCCTCAATTGAAAGCCAATTAGGGTTAAATCTAACTCAATTAGGGTTTCCAATCGGCTAATCATCAATGTTCAACAATATGATTCAAATCAGAGTTGAACCTATCAATTGACCTCCAATTGGGCCCAAAATTGGCTCAAACGGTCTTGAGGTCGTTTGGGTGACCTCCAAACGATCTTGAGACCGTTTGACCAAAAACTAAAATGATTTGATAAGGGTTGAGCCCTAATTAAATTAAAAATCAGCACTTTTCATCAATTTATCAACATCTTGTAATTGGACCCTCAAACCATCAAATTTCTTTAACCCTAGACATACAAACGATCTTAGGGTGTCACTAAACGAGTGTGAGATCGTTTGGATGACCCCCCAAATGGGTTGGAACCCGTTTGGGTCCTTCAACCCAAAACTCAACAAGATCTATATTGAAATCAGCAATTTTCACCCGATTAGGGTTAGGTTATTGAAGTGTCTTCAACTCCTAATTGGTTAGGAGTTAGATTACAATTCTTTGTAGGAATGAAATTCAATATATTATGAACAGGTATCCCAAATGGTAAATGCTTGGTCAACTCACTCAAACGGGTTGGAACCCGTTTTCCCAAAAGTTCAAGTTAATTAGTTTGGAAAATCAGTACTTAATTCAATTATATTGCCTAATTGATTGGCCTTCAACCTACGATTCCTTTGGAGTTAACCCCTCAATTTTGGTGGGTCATTAGCCTACATAATTGTGAACAGAAAACCCAAGTGTTCCATGCTTTATCAACCCTATGAAACGGTCTTGGGGTCGTTTTGATCCAAACGATCTTGCAGGATCGTTTGAGATCAAACAGGTTGAACCCGTTTGACCTTAAACGAGTTGCACCCGTTTGGACCAAAAGGATTCAAGGTCGTTTCATAAAGTGACCTGGGAAACCACGCCCATCATCCTCAACCTCTGTTCAGGTCGGTTCCTCCACCATTTTTCTTGCAAAAGAGCAAGGAAGAAGGGAGGTAGAAGAAGAACTAATCATAGAAAACAAGAACAAAGATATGTATAACAAAGCTAAGAGTTAGAGTTATAAAACCCGCCTCAAACGTGGTTCCTTGAGCTCCAAGCTTCCAAGCTTCAAGCTTTAATGGCGTCTTGAGCTCCACAGGTCGGCCAAGGTCAATTCTTCAAGAAAAATATGGGGATGGTCGGCTAGAACAAGGAACCTAAGTAAGAAAACTAGCAATTCAACCTTGTAATACGATTTCCTCCAAGAATTCAAGCTAGAAGGTGGTGTTCTCTTACCTAGAACAGGTTGGTCGTCCCCTTGAGCTCCTGAGCTTTGCTTTGGACGGTTGATAAAGATAAGAAGTGAGGAAGTGAAGGAAAACGTTTGCTTGGTTTGGAAAGAAAGGTGCTTATATAGTTTAGGCTGATTTACACCATAAGGACCTCTAGAACTTTGAAATTCTCATCCAAGTCCTTTCTTATTTAAGGGAACGTCCAAAATCATCTAAACTTATGCAAAACTCATGAAATCTCAAGATCTAGGGGTAAAGAAAGCCAACTTTCAACTAGGGTACATACATGAAAGGTTTCCTTACTCAAACTTAGTGAATTTTATGTACAAAGGTCATTTTTCTTATCTGATTATTCATTGATGTTTCCCTTTCACCATTTCTACTCTAAAGGATGACAAGAGTCATAAAAGATATTCTATATGGTGTATTTTCAAGTTGCACCCCTCAAATTGGGTAAACTGCATTTTACTCCAAATTAGGGTTTTTAAGCATAAGGATTATTCCACAAGCTGCATCTAGATGCCCAAGCTTGGGAAATCCATCATGTCTCATCATATTCACTCATATGATGTCTCATCATCAAAAGAACAGCTTAACATGTGTAATTGTAAGTTAACCCCTTAACTGGGTAATTTGCACATAAGCCCCTGCATTACCAAAATAATACTACAACTTTGATTAAAAAGGACAAAATTTAAAGTATATGTTCCTGAGAAACTTAATTACATGTCAAAAGATAATCACCAGGGTTTAATTACATATTTAGGCAAAACACCTAGGGTTAGTTTATAACCCAGGTCAGGGATGTTACAAATTATCCACCCCTTATAAGGATTTCGTCCTTGAAATCAACAAAACGTATTAGGAGAAAAGAGCAGGGTATTTCCTTCTCATCTCATCCTCTAGTTCCCAAGTGGCTTCTTCAACACCACGGTGGTTCCAAAGGACTTTCACAAGGCTTATATCTTCCTTCTTTAACTTTTTAGTTCTGCTATCGAGGATTGACACTGGCCCTTCCTCGTAAGATATGTCATCATTCAATTCTACCTCCATAGGTTGTAGAACTGACTCAGTGTCGGGGTGACATTTCCTCAGCATAGAAATGTGAAACACAGGGTGTAACCTCTGCAACTCTGGTGGTAACTCTAGTCTATAGGCTACCTTTCCAACCCGTTCAATGATTGGATAAGGTCCCATAAATCTAGGTGCTAACTTTCCTTTCCTTCCAAAGCGAAGGACTCCTTTCCAAGGCGAGACCTTGAGGTACACTCTGTCTCCAACCTGGAACTCTAATGGTCTACGACGCTTATCAGCATACGACTTCTATCTATCCTGTGCAGTCTTAAGCTGTTGTTGTATAACTTTGATCTTTTCTATAGTTTGCTGCACAAGATCAGGACCTAACCACTGATGTTCACCAGTCTCATACCAACACAAAGGGGATCTCCAACGTCTACCATACAAGGCTTCATAAGGTGCCATATCAATACTATGCTGATAGCTATTGTTATAGGCAAACTCTATCAATCTTAGGTGTAGATCCCAACTTCCGGTAAACTGGATAACACATGCTATCAACATGTCTTCCAAGGTCTGTATGGTTCTTTCCGACTGTCCATCAGTCTGTGGATGAAAAGCCGTACTAAACCTTAGCTTGGTGCCTAAGGCTCTGTGTAGCTTCTCCCAAAAGTGACTTGTAAACTGGGGACCTCTGTCAGAAACTATGGTGACAGGAACTCCGTGCAAACGCACTATCTCTTGAACATACAACTGTGATAACCTTTCAGTACAAAAGGTTGTTTTGACAGGTAAGAAATGCGCTGTCTTAATCAACCTATCAACAATTACCCAAATGGAATCATGTCCTTTGTTTGTTCTAGGTAGACCAACAATAAAGTCCATGGTTACATGATCCCACTTCCACTGTGGTATGGGTAAAGGTTGCATTGTTCCTGCAGGCTTTTGGTGTTCAGCTTTAACTTGCTGACACACAAGACACCTCATCTCAAACTCTACAACATCCTTCTTCATTCCAGGCCACCAATACATATCTTTCAAGTTTCGATACATCTTGGTGCTTCCTGGATGCATAGCATACATTGAAGAATGAGCTTCCTCCAGGACTAACTTCCTCAGGTTATCTACATCTGGTACTATCATCCTCCCATGATAACATGCTACTTGATCATCTGATTCATGAAAACCTTCTCGCTTCTCATCACCATACTCAAATCTGATCTGCTGAACTGCAACATCAACTTGTTGTGCCTCCCTAATCTGTTCTCTTAGGGTGGGTTTGATATGCATCTCAGCCAACAACCTGGCAATCCATAACACCTTCATCTATACATTGTCTTTCCTTAAGGAGATAAGCATATCTCTCCTAGGGCATACTAAAGAGTTTAGTTGTGCTCTATCCATGGTTGATGTTGCTGATTTCCTACTCAAGGCATCTGCAACCACATTGGCCTTTCTTGGATGGTAATCAATTGTACAATCGTAGTCCTTGATTAACTCCATCCAGCGACGTTGCCTCATGTTAAGCTCATGCTGAGAGAAGATATACTTAAGATTTTTGTGATCTGTGAAAATCTGGAATGTCTCTCCGTAGAGATAATGTCTCCAGATCTTCAGGGCATGAACCACAGCAGCTAACTCCAGATCGTGTGTCGGATAATTCTCTTCATGTTTCTTAAGCTGTCGTGAAGCAAAAGAAATCACTTGCTTATCCTGCATCAACACACATCTGAGTCCATTCTTGGAGGCATCACAGAAAACTATGTATCCTTTTCCTTGCTCAGGTAACATAAGTACAGGTGCACTTGTCAACCTCTCCTTCAACAGCTGAAAAGACTGTTGACACTTATCACTCCAGGTAAAAGGAACATCCTTCCGGGTTAACTTGGTTAAGGGTAAGGCTATAGAACTGAAATTCTTAATAAACCTTTGATAATAACCAGCTAATCCCAAGAAACTTCGAATCTCCGTTGGTGTCTTTGGTTGTTCCCACTGTAGAACAGATTCTACCTTTGTATGGTCAACACAAATATGCGAGGCAGATATCACATGTCCAAGAAAAGATACTTCCGGCAACCAGAACTCACACTTGCTAAACTTAGCATATAGCTTATGTTTTCTTAGCAGAGTTAGAGCCTTCCAGAGATGTTGTTCATGCTGCTGAGCATCCTTACTATAAATCAGAATGTCATCTATGAAGACGACAACACACTGATCAAGGAAAGGTCAAAAAACTCTATTCATGAGTTCCATGAATGCAGCCGGTGCATTGGTTAGTCCAAACGACATAATCGTGAACTCATAGTGACCATATCGTGTCCTAAAGGCAGACTTTGATATGTCACTATCCTTAATATGGAGTTGATGATATCCAGACCTCAAGTCTATCTTGGAGAAGAATGTTGCATCACGCAACTGGTCAAAAAGATCATCAATCCTCGGCAACGGGTACTTATTCTTTATTGTTACTTTATTGAGTTGTCTATAATCAATGCACAACCGCATTGACCCATCTTTCTTCTTAACAAACAAAACCGGAGCACCCCACGGTGAAGTGCTCGGTCAGATAAAACCTTTCTCAAGCAACTCTTGAAGTTGTTTCTTGAGTTCTGCCATCTCAGCAGGCTCCATCCTATACGGTGTCTGAGCTATAGGTTTTGTATCTGGGATAAAATTGATTTCAAAATCAACTTCCCGAGGCGGCGGTATACCTGGAAGTTCTTCAGGAAACATGTCCTTGAATTCCCTGACTATAGGAACTTCAGTAGGGTTGGGACCTTTTTTGGTAACATCTACTACATGTGCCAGGAATGCATAACATCCTTGCCTCATCAGCTTGTTAGCAACCATAGCTGATACAAGACAGGTGGGCATAATCTTTCTCTCTCCTTGAAAGATCCATGTGCTGCTATCATCAGCAAACACAGCCTGTTTGGATTCACATTAATCCAAGACAACTCGATACCTTTCTAAGGTATCCATCCCGAGGATTATATCAAATCCTTGCATATCAAGTGGTATAAGGTCCACTTGAATGCGATGATCAGAAAAGAAGAGGATGCAGGGAGAGCATACCCCCTGTAGAATGGCAGACCCACTCAACGGAGTCTCCAAAAACAAGCTATCTGCCCTATGAATAATTGTCATATTGCAGTTACGAATCACTCTCCGAGTGAGAAAGGAGTGCGTAGCACCCGGGTCAATCAGAACAGATACAACACATGATTTAGACATATCAGAATATAAAAGTTCCATCTGACCTGCCACTACCCGTGGATTGACCACTGCATCTGGTGGGTTCATAGCATAGAACCTTGTTGTCGCCTGGTGCTGAGGTGGTGCTGATGATCCAGCTTGAGACGCTTGTCCATGTCCTCGAGCTGCTCCTTGAGATTGTCATCTCTGCGATCCCTGTTGACTCTGTCTCGGAGGATGTGTCACACTGATAGGCCTAGATCGGTAGTCCTTCATCAAATGTCCCACCTTCCCACAGTTGTAACAGCTCTTCTCCAGTTGTTGTGGTCTGGGTGGTCCTGTAACTGACATTGATGCTGAATTGTGAGTCTCTTGTAGTGGTAGGCTTCGTCCCCTGCCTCTACTCGGTGTCCACTGTGTCTGAGCACTAGTTCTGGGTGGTGGAGGTGTAGGTGCAAAGAATCTAGGCTTCTTAAAGTCTCTAGATGAAGAACCCTGGAACTGCGAATATCTTTTATGGGTTTGTCTCTTCTCGACTACAGATTTCTCTATCCTTCGGACTGACTCAACGAAGGTACCAAACCTCTCCCGATTCTCTAGGGCAAACACGTGAGTAGTCAAGTCGGCATTTAAACCCTTCTCAAACCTTCTGATTCTTTCTTCTTCTGTGGCAGCCATGTGCGGACAAAACCGTAATAACTCCATGAACTTAGCTTCATACTCCCTAATGTTCATCATGCCTTGCCTCAGTCTCTCAAACTGAGAGATCTTCTCGTCTAGGAAGGTCTTTGGAAAATATCTATTGATAAATTCCCGACGAAAATCTTCCCACGAGATCTCCACTCAAGGCCTCTTCTGCTCTTCCATGGTCCACCAGTGACCAGCACTTCCCTTGAGAAGATAGACAGCATGTCTAACCTTCTGAGCTTCTGGGATGTTAAGGATTCTAAAAGCTTTCTCTAACTCGGTTAACCACAGATCGGCATCTACAGGATCAGCTGTTCCAAAGTATTCGGTTGCTCCGACATGACGAAGTCGCTCGAACGTCTTACCGATACCTTTTCCTTCAGGCTGGGCAGGTGCCCTAGGTGCAGGCATGGGCATCCTGTCGGTGATGTGTGTCATAGCAGTCACAAACTACCCGCACATAGTTTGAACAGCTGGGTTTCCCATGTCAGCTGGGTCAAACTGAGGTGGTTCTCTGGGTGGCTCAGGTATAGGTTGTTCTATCTCCGGGTTCCTTGCACCTCCTTGGGGTGCATCAACACTACTTTCTGCCACGTACTCTTCGTGTTGCTCAGACATCCTTAATTATCTTCTTCTCATGAGGAGAAGAAGACTCTATTAGATAAGAAAGAAATACTAAGGATAGACTCGACATCCTAAGTCCTATGTCTCTGTAGACTCAGCAAACCTAGAGCTCTAATACCACTAATTGTGGGCTCTGGTCTCCAAAATCACGATATAAACTTAGCGGAAGCAATTCGATTAACAACGGAAGACAAAAATCACGGGAACTTAAAACTTTTCGAGATGAGAGCTTGAATCTATAAAAACTTCTTTCATAAAAGGAGATAAACTGTTTACATTTTAGATAATTACTTCTTGAGTAATTATATACAACATGATACAAAATCTCAAGAACTTAAAACCAAAATCTCAGACCAAAAGACTCCAAGGACCTGAGAGTACAGAGAACACATAGGGCTGACTATCTAACTATACAACTCAGCAGTCTGAATCTCCACCTGAGATTTACTGCTGCTCCTGATGTTGCTACTGCTGATATTGGTCACTTGAAGATTGATTCCTTCGCCCTCGACGACCACCTAAAAAGTTGAAATCTATGGGGTGAGACAATTTTAAATAATTGTCCCAGCGAGAGTTATAACTCTTCGCCAGAAGCTTTATTATAGCAACCAAGAATAACATAGGCAATAAAAGCTTTAAGGTAATCAGCATCAGATTGTTATCAATTAGAACAACAACATTTAAGGAATATGAAGAACATGTATACTAAGTAATGTATCTTCGACCAATATATCTCGTAGTTCAACCTAAGTAGATATACTACGCAGTTGATTATGTTTTACAAACATCATTATGCCCTGTGGAGATGAGGTGTACCGCTCATACTCCAACCGATCACTATTAAGTCGCATCGATATCATACATAGGTCATCAAAAGAGTCGGATTCTTATGACCTCATCTTCCTCAGTCAGTAAGAGGATCAACATGCAGGACATCTAGTGTCTCTACTACTATAGCTTACTAGAGTATTCTGGTACTTTGCTATTAGAGTCACAATGGCATTCTGTACTCTCTTCGCTACCGAAAGATTTCTTGTTTATCTCTCATCGATGCAGTATAAAAGATTTCCTTGGGAGATTAGTGTTACATCACCCCGGCATAAAACATAGTGAAGAATTATTAGATTAAGATACATCTACATCAATTCCTACACTAGGATGTAAGGAAATTCACATCCATATTACCCCACATATTCAAAAGTATGTGCTCCAGGAATCCCCTTAGGAAAACCTGTTTCACCATCATTTAACTCCTGACAATGATGGATCTATGATCAGGGCTCTACATGGTATGATTATACTTGATTAGTTAGGTACATTTCAATATTATTTTATCATCATACATGTTTTCAAACATTAATCATTAGCATAGCATCTATGAAGGAAGAATACTAAATGTAACAAGCCTAACTCTCATCAATTGTCATTTCTCAATATTCTCATCACAAGTCATCTCTTAAAGCATGACCTTGATGGTATTCATGGCTCTCACAGCCTATCAATCTCATAAGATGCTATTAACAAGGTATCAAGATATATCACTATTCATAAAGCTAACAACATGCTTTCAATGAATATAGTATCATCATCAATACTTGGATATGATCATCCTCATAAAGGAACCTGCATGGTTAAATCAACAGATAACAGTAAATAACTCATTTAAAGAAGTTGTATCTCCCTACTCATATAAGAGCTAGGTTTCCCTGGTTTTCATCAATTAGGATTTACTATTCACATTACATGTCATCACCCTAGAATTAGGGTTTACTATTCACCTCATGGTGAAATGATCTCATAACATCCTCATGTATGAGAAACATCATCATTAAAGACCTCAGATAAGATTAAGATTTATCAATTATCATAATTAGGGTTTCCATGATCTCACATAAGTGGATCATACCTAAACTTGCACATTCATGCATATTGAAGGTATTTTACTTGAGTTTCCATTATAATTGGTACTTTCTCTCTCCTCTAACTAGTATATAGTGATTACACCAATCTATATTAGGTTGGGTTAAGTCTTCATTGATTAACACAAGTCAACTCATCACTATCATGTGATTAGGGTTTGATTAAAACAAGGTATCACTCAATTGAACCTTTCAGGGGCATTTTGGTAATTTACCCATTGACCATCATCATGGGTCAATTCATTAGCCACTTAGTCCCTTAACATCTTAGGTTACTATTAGGGTTTAGATTAGATCATAATTGAACCATTTACACCTTCAAGTGATTAAGTATAATCAACCTTGAAGGTCTCCAATTGGTTTAGGGTTTAACCTTCAACCTTCAACCCATTTGATTCTTAAATGACCTTGAACTTGTTTAATCTCAAATGACCTTGAATCCATTTGAACCTTGAACGAGTGTGGACCCACTTAATCTTAAACGGGTGTGGACCCATTTAAGTCCAAACGAGTGTGGACCCATTTAAGTCCAAACGAGTGTGGACCCGTTTGAGCCTAAACGAGTGTGAACCCGTTTGAGCTTAAACGGGTGTGAACCCATTTGGACTCTGTAACATAATGAATCTTAGATGTAATATCCATGTAAACATTTTTCCCAAGTTTCCCTCTCATTTCTATCCTTTATGTTTAATTAGTGGAATTTATAGTGGTTTAGTGAACATTTATTCACTAATTGTACCAATATAAGGGTTTATGCACAAATACCTCAGTAAAAGCTTAATTACCATAATTAAGTTCTATAAACCTTAATATAACTTTTTGATATGATTTGAAAACATAATATTAGGCTAAGTTTCAAATTTGGTTTGATTTGGATGTTGTTTGTGCAAGTTATGCAATTATATGCACATTTTGGACTTTTATGCAATTTACCCAATTGGGAGGTTTTCTTTGCAAATTATCACCTGAATTTTAATCCTTAGATATTACCTTACCATTAACTAGATTTGAAACCATTGGAGAACCTAGTTTCACCTTGGTTTGATGGTATTTCTTTCCAAGGGCATTATAGGGATTACCCTCTTTATAAAGATGCTTATCCTTAAAAGCTATCAACCAATGAGGTTATTTCTTTCTTGCAAAACGGTGGGGATGGCCTAAAATAATCTATGGGCCCTTAGAACCGACTTTGGATATGGATGAAGCCTCTATGAGCTATCCTCTTGCATGCCCATCAATCCCTAGGCTAAAGACACATGGAAAGTCCCTTAAGACTCCTCATGCTTCACCTCTTTCTATATATAGCCATGTATACCCCTTCCCAACTCATAATTCGAAAATTTTGGCTCTCCTTTTCTTTCCTATAGCTTAGATAATAGTTTCTTCTATTTTTGGCCACGAAGTTGCTGCCCCAAGGCAATAGAGGGAGCCTACCTTGGTGAAGAAAGCTCATAGGGCTTCCAAATTGCTCTATTAGGGTTTCTAAAGCTCCTCCTTGGTAAATTCGACCAAAACTAGTAAGTTTTCTCCATTCCATCCCTATTTTCATACTGATAGTCTTCCTTACACCTTCTTCTAGGTCGGAACCATGACCATACATGGTAAAACCCCACCTAGAACCCTAAATATCCTCAGGCAGGGAGGCATGAGTGTGGCTGACTACATCCAAAGGTTCCTACTCCTGGAACGCTATGCCACCGACCTTGGAGCCGAGAGAAGGGCAACATTGTTCTTGGAGGGCCTAAACTACCAAGTGGGTCGAAGTCTTGTTCCAAAACTTCCACTCACCTTCCAGCAGATGGTGGATAAGGCCCTGGCCATCGAGTCCTACCCAGGATTCCAATCCTATGGACACAGTAATGGATATAGCAACAATAAGAGGAAGAACCCTACCCAAAATGAGAATCACGGACGTGATCGGTGCAATAGGTGCTCTCGTCACCATCCTCCAGGGAGATGTCCTGCCAACAATGCACCTGCTCGTAGAGACAACCGGCCTCCTATGACCTGCCATGAGTGTGGCCAAGTTGGGCATATCTGACCACACTGCCCCCGTTTCCAGCAAGGACAGAACAATGCCCAGCAACCGCAACAGCCAAGGCAGAATCCACATTTGCGGAATAACAACAACAACAACAACCAAAACCCGAGGCGACCACCAGCGGAGAGGAGGAATGGGAGAGTGTTTGCTCTCAATGCTGAGGAAGCAGGTGAAGATAATGAAGTTATTGAAGGTACCTTGCATCTTGATATGCATCCTATAAAGGCACTATTTGATTCTGGCTCATCCAATACCTTCATATCATGTCAGCTTGCTTCTATGTTAGAAATAGAGTCTGAGTATATGGATCATATATTAGATGTAAAAACCCCTAGTGGTAAGATATGCTCTTCATATCTCCAAACTCCAACCATGGACCTCTGTATATCTGGTATAATGTTTCCCTCAGATTTCATCTTGCTCAACATGACCGCCTTTGATGTCATCCTGGGAATGGATTGGTTGAAGAGGTACAAAGCTATTTTGTTTTGTGAAGAATCAAAGGTTAGTTTGTCACATCCTATTGAGGGAATATTGTGTGTCAAGGGTAGGAAGCGAGAAGATTGGCAATTTGTTATTTCCGCCATCAAAGCTGAAAAGCTAGTCTCGCAAGGGTGTAGAGCTTTCTTAGCCTCTATAGTCCTCGAGGCTACACCTCCTCCTCTCGACCACATAGATGTGGTGGAGGACTTCCCGGACATCTTTCCCGAGGAGTTACCCGGTTTGCCACCAACTCGGGAGGTGGAGTTCTCCATCGAGCTTGTACCTGGAACTTCACCAATGTCGAAGCCGCCTTACCGCTTGGCCCCTGCCGAGCTTGCCGAGCTGAAGAAGCAGCTAGAAGAGCTTTTCAATATGGGCTTCATCCGCCCCAGTGTTTCACCTTGGGGAGCCCCTGTCCTGTTCGTAAAGAAGAAGGATGGTTCGATGTGGATGTGTATGGACTACCGCATGCTTAACCAAGTGATGGTAAAGAATCGTTATCCTTTGCCTCACATCGATGACTTGTTCGACCAACTAAAGTCAGCCACTGTGTTCTCTAAGATGGATCTACGAAGTGGCTACTACCAGATGCGCGTGAAGGATAATGATGTACCGAAGATGACATTCAGAACTCGCTATGGGCATTACGAATTCATGGTCATGCCTTTCGGATTGACAAATGCCCCTGCTGCCTTCATGGACTTGATGAACCGAGTGTTTCGCCCATACCTTGACAAGTTTGTGGTGGTGTTTATCGATGACATTTTGGTTTATTCTGAGATGTTAGAACAACATCGCGAGCATCTGCGGATTGTACTCAACACACTACGAGAAAATCAACTCTATGAAAAATTCTCAAGTGTGAGTTCTGGATAAAGGAAGTGATGTTTCTGGGTCATGTGATTTCTGCCGGACATATAGTTGTTGATCCTGCAAAGGTAGAAGTTGTGACCAAGTGGAAAGCTCAAAAGAATCCCTCAGAGATCCGTAGTTTCCTTGGCTTAGCAGGTTACTATCGAAAGTTTATCAAGAACTTCTCTGAGTTGGCCTTGCCTTTAACCAAGCTGACGCGAAAGGAGGTCAAGTTCTCTTGGACACCAGAATGTGAGAATAGTTTTCAGAAGCTGAAGAAGAGCCTGACTTCTGCTCCCGTGCTTGCCTTGCCTGTTGAGGGCATACCCTATGTCATCTACACCGATGCATCCAGACAAGGCTTAGGGTGTGTTTTGATGCAAGATGGAAAGGTGATCGCCTATGCTTCTTGACAGTTGAAACCTAATGAAGCTAATTGGCCTACACATGATTTGGAGCTTGTTGCCATAGTTCATGCTTTGAAGATCTGGTGACACTATCTCTATGGTGAAAAGTTTGAAGTCTTTTCTGATCACAAGAGTCTGAGATATCTATTGACTCAGAAGGATATGAACTTGCGACAACGTAGGTGGATGGAATATCTTAAAGATTACGACTTCACCATTACCTATCATCCTGGTAAAGCGAATGTCGTAGCTGATGCTTTAAGTCACAAGAAGAATGTTGTTTGTGCTGCTTTGAGATGTTCAGTATGGGAAAACCTTGAACATGTGGCTAGATGGAGACCTCAACCTGTTAAATCAGTGGATGAAGACAAGTTGTGTGTTCATATGGCCAGCTTGACCATTACACCAACCTGGATCTCAGAAGTCATGGCTGCACAGTTGGAGAGTTCTGAGCTTGAGGAGATGAAAGCTTTAACTGAGAAACCGCAATCTGACTTCTCTGTCGGAGTGGATGGTGTTGTCCGCTTCAAACAAAGGTTGTGGATTCCTAATGTTGGTGAGTTGAGACAGAAAGTTCTGAGTGAAGCTCATGGGTCTAAGTACACTATTCATCCTGGCACAACAAAGATGTATAAGGACTTGCAACGAAGCTTCTGGTGGAAGAACATGAAGAATGATATAGCTCTATTCGTCGCGAAGTGCTTGACATGTTAGCAAGTCAAGATCGAACATCAACGACCTGGTGGTCTTCTTCACCCTCTTGAAATTCCAGAATGGAAGTGGGAAAAAATCACAATGGACTTCGTTACTGGTTTCCCCAAGTCCAAGAAAGATTATGATGTTGTTTGGGTAGTTATTGACCGGCTTACAAAATCTACTCATTTCTTGCCTTTTAAAACCAATTACAAAGTTGCAGATATGGCTCAGTTGTACGTTGAGTGGATCGTACGCCTACATGGAGTACCTGAGGTAATAGTTTCTGATCATGACCCAAAGTTTACTTCTCATTTATGGGGTCAGATTCAGGAGGAGATGGGTACTGACTTGTGTTTCAGTACTGTTTACCACCCACAGACTGATGGTCAATCTGAGAGAACAGTTCACATTCTGGAGGACTTGCTTTGTGCTTGTGTGATGGATTGGGGTGGTGCATGGGATCGGTATCTGCCATTAGCTGAGTTTGCTTACAATAATAGCTACCAAGCTAGTATTGGTATGCCACCTTTTGAAGCTCTCTATGGTAGACCATGTCGTTCACCTTTGCATTGGGATGATGTCGGTGAATGTTCTCTAGTGAAGACCGATGACATGCAAATGATGATAGAAAAGGTGCAGTTGATAAAGAAATGCATGAAAGCTTCTCAAGACCGACAGAAGATGTATGCTGACAAGAAGAGGTTCGATGTTAACTTCCTAGTGGGGGACTATGCATTTCTGAAGATCAAGCCTATCCGTTCTATTGCTAGATCTAAAGTTAAAGGCAAGTTGAGTCCCCGCTATGTTGGACCATTTGAAATCTTAGATAAGGTTGGAGACTGTGCATACCGCTTAGCCTTACCTCCTTCCTATGATAAGATTCATAATGTGTTCCATGTCTCTGTACTGAAGAAGTATGTCAAGGACTCATCTCATGTGCTTACCTTTGAGCCTTTAGAGATACATGAGAATCTGACCTATGAAGAGATACCTGTGAAGATTCTTGACTCCCGAGTAAAGTATCTGAAGAACAAAGAGACTGAGCTGGTAAAAGTTTTGTGGAAATATCATGGTCTAGAAGAAACCACTTGGGATTTGAGAGATGAAATGTTACGTACTCACCCTTCTCTTTTTGCTTGAGATTTCGAGGACAAAATCCTTTTAAAGGGGTGGAGTGCTATAACATAATGAATCTTAGATGTAATATCCATGTAAACCTTTTTCCCAAGTTTCCCTCTCATTTCTATCCTTTATGTCATTTATGTTTAATTAGTGGAATTTATAGTGGTTTAGTGAACATTTATTCACTAATTGTACTAATATAAGGGTTTATGCAAAAATACCTCAGTAAAAGCTTAATTACCATAATTAAGTTCTATAAACCTTAATCTAACTTTTTTATATGATTTGAAAACATAATATTAGGCTAAGTTTCAAATTTGGTTTGATTTGGATGTTGTTTGTGCAAGTTATGCAATTATATGCACATTCTGGACTTTTATGCAATTTACCCAATTGGGAGGTTTTCTTTGCAAATTATCACCTGAATTTTAATCCTTAGATATTACCTTACCATTAATGAGATTTTAAACCATTGGAGAACCTAGTTTCACCTTTGTTTGATGGTATTTCTTTCCAAGGGCATTATAGGGATTACCCTCTTTATAAAGATGCTTATCCTTAAAAGCTATCAACCAATGAGGTTATTTCTTTCTTGTAAAACGGTGGGGATGGCATAAAATAATCTATGGGCCCTTAGAACCGACTTTGGATATGGATGAAGCCTCTATGAGCTATCCTCTTGCATGCCCATCAATCCCTAGGCTAAAGACACATGGAAAGTCCCTTAAGACTCCTCATGCTTCACCTCTTTCTATATATAGCCATGTATACCCCTTCCCAACTCATAATTCGAAAATTCTTGCTCTCCTTTTCTTTCCTATAGCTTAGATAATATTTTCTTCTATTTTTGGCCACGAAGTTGCTGCCCCAAGGCAATAGAGGGAGCCTACCTTGGTGAAGAAGGCTCATAGGGCTTCCAAATTGCTCTATTAGGGTTTCTAAAGCTCCTCCTTGGTAAATTCGACCAAAACTAGTAAGTTTTCTCCATTCCTTCCCTATTTTCATACTGATAGTCTTCCTTACACCTTCTTCTAGGTCAGAACCATGACCATACATGGTAAAACCCCACCTAGAACCCTAAAACACCTCATCTCTATGCTCTTTTGCTAGGGTTTGCACCTCTAAAGTGAAGAAGGTGATCTTTGCTCAAGAAAGAAGCTTGTCTTGGAGCAACCAAGCCTTCTAATCTCGGAATCCTTTCTGTTTACCTTCCTAGAGGCAAGTTTGGTTAACACCCTTCACATATATTGCTTAGTACATGCTTAAAACTCATGCTTTTATGTTGAAAATCGACGATTTCCATCTCTTTTTACCATGCTCTTCTAAAGTTTTGATTTCTTGTTGTTTTACCTTCTCTAGAAGCTCTAGTTTTGTGGGCTCTGATCTCCAAACCATGACATAAACATGATTAAAACGTAGCGGAAGCGAACCGGTAATCAACGGAAAACAAAAATCACGGGAAATTAAAACTTTTCGAGACAAGAGCTTGGATCCATAAAAGCTTCTTTCATAAAGAGAGATAAACTGTTTACATCTCAGGATAATTACTTCTTGAGTAATTATATACATCCAGATACAAAATCTCAAGATCACTATAGAAAAGACTCCAAGACCTGAGAGTACAGAGGACACATAGGACTGACTCTAACTACACCACATGGCAAGACAATCTCCACCTGAGATTACTGCTGCCCCTGGTGCTGCTTCTGAGACTGGTCACCTGTAGGCTGGTTCCTTCGTCTCCGACGTCCACCTAAAATGTTGAAGCCTACGGGGTGAGACAATTATACATAATTGTCCCAGCGAGAGTTATAACTCTTCGCCAGAAGCTTTATTTTTACATCAAAGAATATCTTAAACAGTAAATCCTTCAAAGCATTTTGTAACAGTTGCAGGTATAACAAGATCTCAACCATTTAGGAGATATGGAGAATATAGACATTATTGCAAAGTAACATCAATCAACTAACTTGGAGTTTTCTCTAACAAGTTATACTACATGGTTGATTATGTTTTACAAACAACATTATGCCCTGTGGAGATGAGGCTTACCACTCATACTCCAACTGATCGTTGAGAAGCCGCATCAGTGTCATACATAGGTCATTAAGAGAGCCGGATTCTCATGACCTTCACCTTCCTCAGTCAGTAATAGGATCACTTATAGGACATCTCGTGTCTCTACTACTATAGCTCACCAGGGTAAACTGGTCCTTTGCTATTTTAGAGTCACAGTGGCATTCTGTACTCTCTTCGTCATTAGGAGGTTTCATATTTACCTACCACTGATACGGATATCTGTGCTGTCTTCGTCATCAGGAGGTTTCATGTTTACCTACCACTGATACGGTATGGAGTTATAGTGAAGGATGGATGGATTACACATCTACATCACTTTTCTACACTAGGATGTAAGGTTCTACACATCCATGTACCCCACATACTCAAAAGTATGTGCTCCAGGAGTTCCCTGAGGAAAACCTATTTCACCATCATTTAATTTCTGACAATGATGGATCTATGATCAGGGCTCTACATTATACTTGATTAGTTAGGTACATTCAGTATTCTTTAACAGCATACATTGTTCTGCAAACAATAATAATAGCATAACAGCTATAAAAGAAGAATACTAAATGTAACAGGCCTAACTCATATCAGTCATCATTTCTCATTATCCTCATCACAAGTCATCTCTAAGGCATGACTTTGATGGTATTCATGGCTCTCGCAGCCCATTATCAGTATAATATGCCAGTGACAAGACATCAGATTATTTTACTTATTCATAAGGCTAACAACATGCCTTTAATGAATATAACATCATCATCCATACCTGGATATGATTACCTTCATATCAGCACCTGCATGGTTAATACAACTGATAAAGGTAATACAAAAATAAGGAATATCCTTCCTACTCTTGTCATAAGAGTTTAAATCTCTAATTCTTATCAAATAGAGTTTAATATTCAAAAGCATGCCATTACCCTTGAATTAGGGTTTACTATTCACGTTACATGTCATCACCCTTGAATTAGGGTTTACTATTCACATTAAGGTGAATTGGACTCATAACATCATCATGTATGAGTAACATCTTCATTGATGATCTTAGATTAGTTAAAAGTTCATCATTTATCATAATTAGGGTTTCTATGATCTCACACAGGTGGATCATACCCTAATTATGCTCATTTCTGTGTATTGGGGATGCTTCAATTGAGTTTCCACTTAAAAAGGGTACTTTCTCTCTCTAGAAGTACTTTCTCTCTCTAGAAGTACTTTCTCTCTCATCATAAGGTTAGGTGATGTCAACATCACCCTAGATCAGGTCGGATTAAGTCATCATAGGCTAACATAGCCAAAAACATCACCATTATGTGATTTAGAGTTACTTTCTCTCTCTAGGGTACTTTCTCTCTCTAGAAGTACTCTCTCTTTCATAATACTAATGGTGGATGATAACATTAGACTAGATCAAGTTGGATAGAGTCATTATGACTAAAAACATCATTCTTATGTAATTAGAGTTTGAATTGAGCAAGGTATAACTCAATTGACCCTTCAAGGGTATTTTGGTAATTCCCCCATTGATCATCATTATGGTCAAAAACCTTAGTCAAATAACCCCTTACTATCCTAGATTATCATTAGGGTTTGATTTGGGCAACATTGGACCATTTATATTATGAATTGATTGAAAGAAGTCAACTTGGAATCACATTGATTGATTTCAATCATTAATCATCAATTGAGTTGAAATCGGTTGAAAGTGTTGACCGTTTGCCCACTTTGACTTTCCAAGACCGCGAGCCTCTTTCTAACTCCAAGAACGCGAGCCCCCTTAAGCTTCAAGACCGCGAGCCTCTTCAAGTGGTTCAAGACCGCGAAGCCCTATCATTGGTTCAATTGATGTTGAGATTGCGAAGATCAAATTGGAGTTGAGACCGCGAAGAGACGTTGACCGTTTGCCCATCTTGACCTCAGGACCGCGAGGCCCTTCACGGTCTTGAGACCGCGAGCCTCCTCTCGGTCTTGAGACCATGAGCCCCCTCACGGTCTTGAGACCGCGAGCCCTCTCACGGTCTTGAGACCGCGAGGCTCACATGGTCTCAGCCGCTTGGTCCATCAACAAAATCAAAGATACAATCGATGATGTTAACCGATGTTGAAGCCCTCAAAAGGTCAAAGTTATGTTGACCACCTATGGATTGGGTCAACTAAGGTTATGCTTAACCAATTGGTCATTCAATTGACCCTCAATTGTTGACCAATTAGGATTGAAATCGATTCAATTAGGGTCTATCAATGTTCACCCATCAATACTCAACAATGTGCATCAACACAAGGTTGAACCCTTCAATTGAGCTCCAATTGGGCTCAAAATTGGCCCAAACGGTCTTGAGGTCATGTGGGTGGACCCCACATGGTCTTGAGACCGTTTGCCCAAGATTTCATCAAAAGCTAAGGTGATTTGATAGATGTTGAACCATGATTGGGTCACCAATTCAGTATTTTGATCAATTGATAACTTATTTGCAATTGGGTCCTCAATTGGTCAAATTACTCAACCCTAGACCTTCAAACGGTTTTGGGTGAATGTCCTCTCGGTCTTGAGACCGTTTGGATGAGTTCCAAAGGGTCTTGAGACCGTTTGCCCATCCAATTTTGGATTCTAGTGCAGATTCATCAAGGTCTGACCCATTGAGTTGATGATCATGTCACTATTTTATTGCAAAGTAATTTGGTGTAATTATACCTTCAATTGGTCAACTATTCTTGACCCCAGACCTCCAAACGGTCTTGTTGATTGCCCTCACGGTCTTGAGACCGTTTGGTGACTCCCAAACGGTCTGGAGACCGTTTAGGTCAATCAACCCTAAAAACCCTAATTAGGTCACCATAATTTCAGTACTAATTTCATCTAGGGTTAGCCCTAGTATACACCCTTCAACTCTTAGCCCGTTTGGAATTAGACCATCAAACTTGGTGAGTTGTTAATTAACATAATTTTGAACAGTAATCTCATACGGTCAACTCCTAGTCAACGACGTTACACGGTCTTGAGACCGTTTGCCCAAAAAGGCAATTTCAGACCGTTTGAAAATCAGTAATAAATTCTTTTAAAGTTGTCACTTAAAAAGGTCATATCTCCCGATTCCTTTGGAGTTTACCTCCCAAATTTTGAGGGTAATTAGCCTATATAATTAGAAACAGATTTCTTATACGGTCCACGCCCGGACAACGGGGCCAAACGGTCTTGGAGACCGTTTGCCCTGTCGCGGTCTCGAGACCGTTTGCTCACCTCGCGGTCTTGAAACCGAGAGAGCAAACTTTTGAGACCGTTTAAGGAAGTGAAAAGCGGTGGGTTTTTCTTGGAAATCACGCCTTCATCTCCTAGATCAAGAACAGTACGAATATCCCATGGATTTGCTTGCAAAATAGCAGGGAAAAGTAGGGAAACACTAAGAGCTATCATCCAACCGCATATAAAGATGCACATAGTAAAGCATGGGTTTAGAGTTATAAAACCCGCCTAAAGCTTGCTTCTTGAGCTCCAAGATTTCAATCTCCAAGCTCTAATGGCGTCCTTGAGTTCCCACAGGTTGGCCAAGGTGAAACCTCCAAGAAAGGATGAAAAGAGACGGCTAGAAAGATAGGGTTTCGAGAATTAGCCATGAAGCTGACCTTGAATTCGAGTTCTAACCATGGAATTAGACAAGAAGAGGGGTTTAAACCTACCATGCACCCCTTGCTCGTCCTCCTTAGCTCCAAGGCAGTCCTTGGTCGTCTTTGGTGAAATGAAACAGTAAGGGAACGAAGGGTGAGTTCCTTTGCAACTAAGGGAAGGAGAGCTTATATACATGGGGTAGGATTTTCAACATTAGTTCATAAGTTGTCCATAATTCCAACTAGGTCCCTCCTTCTTTACTTGATCGTCCCTTCCTCTTTAATCTAAGGACAAACCTTCTCTTAAGGTCTTAGGAAAAGAAGGTAAAGGAGAGAAAGCTAATAATAAGGTACATACATAAAAAGATATTGTACATATACCCTGATTATTCAATCACAAGGTATATTTCATAACCTGATAATTCAATTGAGGTGACTTCCTCATCATTTCTTCTCTAAATGATGGCAAGAGTCTAAAAGATACATTAGATGACATATTTTACAATTTACATCCCTTAATTTGGGTAAATTGCATTTTACCCCAAACTAGGGTTTCAAGCACCGGGATTGCTTCCACAGCTGCACCTTGGTGCCTTAGCTTGGGAAATCCCTCAAACTTTGCTAAAAAGATTTCTCATGATGTCTCAACATCAGAGGAACATCTCATCATGTGCAAATTGCAAGATAACCCTTTTAACAGGGTAAATTGCACATAGATCCCTGTATATCAAAACAATGCTACAACTTTAAATAAAAAGGAGCAAATACTGAAATATATGTTTCTGAGAAACTTAATTACATGCTCAGAGTTAATCACAAAGATTTAATTACATATTTAGGCAAAACACCTAGGGTTAACTCATAACCCAGGTCAGGGATGTTACAAGTTTGGTTACCTATGCAACTTAAAACCTGATCTTAGTCGAATGGTATTTTCTCCCTCTCCCTCTCTCTTCAATTATCTCAATCGGTTTGATGATGTGGCAATTTCTGATTGGTCAATATTGAAAATTTCATATCTTCTAAACCGCTTATCCAAATTTGAAAATAAAATATGTTTTGGAATCAGGAGAACGAGATCTATCCAATAAAAATATTTTCAAGGTCTGATTTTATGGTTTGACGAAGGGTGATTTTTGTAAAACAAATTTAATGCATAAAATCCATAAAAATTACATCTTGATCATCATAACTCCAAAATTAACATAAATATATGTTTTCTTGATTAGGAAAACCTAATAAGTTTATTGGTGATGTTTTAAGAGTCTAAATCTTAATTTTTCTAAAAAGCTCTAAAAATTGGATTTCTATATATTAATGTGCACTATGTACTCTAATACATGTTAATATGTTAAAAATAGACAAAGTGGAACTTGGACTCAATTAAAGTGGTGAAAGTTAGTAATTGATATCAGTAAGAGAGGTATGTGCATTCCTTACACCCTATGTTGGGATAATTGTGGCCAAACCCTATATTTCCCTAATGAGGCTTAAATAAACCCTAAATATCCTATTCTTGAATCCTAATGTTGTTCATGCCTCAAATTAGATTATAATTTCTTCTTGTTTGGGTCTTATACCCCACTGCCATGCTTATTGAATATTGTGACTACTCTTGCCATGACTACTATTCTAGCATGTGGATTTATGTTCTATTTAATTTAAAGTAGTGGTACTTATGTACAACCACCCACAGAGGGCATGTAAATAATCGCCCTGGGGAATGTCTTATTCTCCCCATAATATTGTAGGTGACTGGGAATGTCTTATTCTCCCCTCACCTAAGGTTAGAGGTCCGGTAGGTGCCTCAACCCTACTTAGTTAGGTAGACATAATTATCTTACATACAAATCCTTTTTGGTATAATTGTTAATGGCAAGTTTCTTTTGAATATAGCCTCATACTCTTGTTATCTTCATTATATGATGAACCATAGTCTGTTTTTGTTGTTGTACTTATCTTGATATCCTAGATTAGTTTTGTGATGCATACCTTGTTTTCTTTCCCCTTTTGCTGGGTGCTTTCCCAACCACCCAGGTACTGGTGCTGAGCTAGGAGAAGAACAAGTTTGAAGGAATTCATCTCAGGAGTAGATCTGAAGCTATCTGAAAGGATGTCTAGGTTGCTATAGCTAGACCCTTATCTCTTATCTTTATCATTTGAGAACAATCATGTAATGAACAATGAAAGCCATGTAATAGGCTTAGTTCTTTTATTTCCGCTGCTATTGACATTTTGTAATGTATCTGGTGCATGCTTATTTACTTGGAATATTATACATGCATCCCTCAATATCTTTTATCTTTCTAAAAAGATGGATGTATTGTACTTCCCATAAATTTTAGTAAGGAGGTGATCTCGCCTCTTTACAGACTCAAATGAGTGTGAACTCGTTTGGACTCAAACGAGTGTGGACTCGTTTGGACTCAAACGAGTGTGAACTCGTTTGGGCTTAAACGGGTGTGAACTCGTTTGGTCTAAAACGATTGTGGTTCTACTTGGGTTCAAACCGCATGAACATAAAAGGTGACACAAAGTTTATGCTTGAATAGGATTTCTTATGTTGAAGATTTCAATTGGCCCAAGCCATGTTAACCATATACAAATTGAGTCAATTAAGATGAGCCTCAATCAGCTGGACACCAAATTGACCCTCAATTGAAAGCCAATTAGGGTTAAATCTAACTCAATTAGGGTTTCCAATCGGCTAATCATCAATGTTCAACAATATGATTCAAATCAGAGTTGAACCTATCAATTAACCTCCAATTGGACCCAAACTTGGCTCAAACGGTCTTGAGGTCGTTTGGGTGACCTCCAAACGATCTTGAGACCGTTTGACCAAAGTTTGACCAAAAACCATAATGATTTGATAAGGGTTGAGCCCTAATTAAATTAAAAATCAACACTTTTCATCAATTTATCAACATCTTGTAATTGGACCCTCAAACCATCAAATTTCTTTAACCCTAGACATCCAAACGATCTTAGGGTGTCACTAAACGAGTGTGAGATCGTTTGGATGAACCCACAAATGGGTTGGAACCCGTTTGGGTCCTTCAACCCAAAACTCAACAAGATCTATATTGAAATCAACAACTTTCACCCGATTAGGGTTAGGTTATTGAAGTGTCATCAACTCTTAATTGGTTAGGAATTAGATTACAATTCTTTGTAGGAATGAAATTCAATATATTATGAACAGGTATCCCAAATGGTCAATGCTTGGTCAACTCACTCAAACGGGTTGGAACCCGTTTGCCCAAAAGTTCAAGTTAATTAGTTTGGAAAATCAGTACTTAATTCAATTCTATTGCCTAATTGATTGGCCTTCAACCTACGATTCCTTTGGAGTTAACCCCTCAATTTTGGTGGGTCATTAGCCTACATAATTGTGAACAGAAAATCCAAACGGTCCACGCTTGGTCAACCCTATGAAATGGTCTTGGGGTCGTTTTGATCCAAACGATCTTGCAGGATCGTTTGAGATCAAACAGGTTGAACCCGTTTGACCTTAAACGAGTTGCACCCGTTTGGACCAAAAGGATTCAAGGTCGTTTCATAAAGTGACCTAGGAAACCGCGCCCATCATCCTCAACCTCTATTCAGGTCGGTTCCTCCACCGTTTTGCTTGCAAAAGAGCAAGGAAGAAGGGAGGTAGAAGAAGAACTAATCATAGTAAACAAGAACAAAGATATGCATAACAAAGCTAAGAGTTAGAATTATAAAACCCGCCTCAAACGTGGTTCCTTGAGCTCCAAGCTTCCAAGCTTCAATCCTTTAATGGCATCTTGAGCTCCACAGGTCGGCCAAGGTCAATTCTTCAAGAAAAAGATGGGGATGGTCAGCTAGAACAAGGAACCTAAGTAAGAAAACTAGCAATTCAACCTTGTAATACGATTTCCTCCATGAATCCAAGCTAGAAGGTGGTGTTCTCTTACCTAGAAAAGGTGGTCGTCCCCTTGAGCTCCTGAGCTTTTCTTTGGCCGGTTGAGAAAGATAAGAAGTGAGGAAGTGAAGGAAAACGTTTGCTTGGCTTGGAAAGAAAGGTGCTTATATAGTTTAGGTTGATTTACACCATAGGGACCTCTAGAACTTTGAAATTCTCATCCAAGTCCTTTATTATTTAAGGGAACGTCCAAACTCATCTAAACTTATGAAAAGCTCATGAAATCTCAAGATCTAGGGGTAAAGAAAGCCAACTTTCAACTAGGGTACATACATGAAAGGTTTCCTTACTCAAACTTAGTGAATTTTATGTACAAAGGTCATTTTTCTTATCTGATTATTCATTGATGTGTCCCTTTCACCATTTCTACTCTAAATTATGACAAGAGTCATAAAAGATGTTCTAGATGGTGTATTTTACAAGTTGCACCCCTCAAATTGGGTAAACTGCATTTTACTCCAAATTAGGGTTTTTAAGCATAAGGATTATTCCACAAGCTGCATCTAGATGCCCAAGCTTGGGAAATCCATCATGTCTAATCATATTCACTCATATGATGTCTCATCATCAAAAGAACATCTTAACATGTGTAATTGCAAGTTAACCCCTTAACTGGGTAATTTGCACATAAGCCCCTGCATTACCAAAATAATACTACAACTTTGATTAAAAAGGACAAAATTTAAAGTATATGTTCCTGAGAAACTTAATTACATGTCAAAAGATAATCACCAGGGTTTAATTACATATTTAGGCAAAACACCTAGGGTTAGTTTATAACCCAGGTCAGGGATGTTACAAATATATAGAGGGATAAGTAATTTCAATCAGTTTACCACATAAGACATAATTGGAAGCATTATCACTTACTATATGCACCACATTTTTAGGACCAACCCAATCTATCAATTCTTTGTATAGATTGAACATGTTCTCTCCAATCTTCACAATCTCACTAGCATTCACCGATTTTAAGAAAATGGTTCCCTTCGGGTAATACACCAAGAAATTAATCAAGTTTCTTCTCCTTTTATCTAGCCATCCATCTGCCATAAGAGTACACCCATATTCTTCCCACATGGCCCTAATGAATCTACAAATAGGGATATCTCGTTCTTCGACTTTGCTAGAAGATTAAGTCAGAGATCATGATAGGAGGGTGCCTTGATACATGGGCTTGCAACTGCAATGCCATCTACCATTTTTTGAAATAATGGAGAATTGACTGCATTAAAAGGGATACCCGTGTCATAGAACCAATCTGCCACTAATAGAGTGCACATGCTCCTTTATCTCAGCTGTAAGAAATGTAGATTTAATAGAAGGTTGTGACCCAGGAGTGGTTCTTGGGGAAAAGTAATCATGAACTTGACCCTTCCCTTTATCAGTCACAGAAGTAGAAGATTTAGAAGAAATCCTAGAAAGAGTATCCAAGACTTGAAGATCATCAACATTTTGATTTTGTGCTACTGCAAATGGATTGATCTCCTCATTACGGTCTGTTGCCTGCTTCTTTTTCTCCTCATGCCCTTTCAATAGTGTTTTCATCTATTCTCGCACATCATGTGATACACCTTTGCAT